>AWOL01S0004710.1:139654-161985 GCA_000715115.1 Nicotiana otophora | reverse complement strand
GGGAGGGGATTAGTTTGACTTCGCAAAGGTTTGAGATGGATTTGGGACACTTATTCTCATTTTAGAAGCTTAAACTGCTTGAGTTGACCGAGGTTTGACTTTTGAGTAGACCGTCTTAGATTGGGGATCTGATGGTACTAGTAGGTTTGTATGGTGATTTCTAACTTAGGCGTATGTTCAGATTTGGATTTGGAGGTCCCTAGTATGTTTTAGCCATATTTGATGGAAGTTGAAAAATTGAAGGATTGGAGAGTTCATGGGTTTGATTGGGTGTTGACTTTGGGGTTATTCGATTGGTGAACTTTGGATAGGTTCATTTAGTTGATTGAAGCATGTGGGAAAAGATTGGATAGAATCTGAAATGCTTAGGCATGAATAGGACGAGTTTGGCAAAGTTAGAGTGCTTGAAGCTTAAGAGAAGGACTTGGATCGTCGATTGGTGATCTGGATTTGATTGCATTTTTTGAGCATTTGGATAAGTTTGTATAATATATTAGGATTTGTTGGTATGGTTGGATGGGGTCCCAGGAGGGATGGAGCATGTTTTGAAATGATTCCGGAGCATTTTGGTGTCATGTGGCAGTTCTGGTGATGGTGCATCGCACCTGTGGAGGTTTGATAATAGGTGCAAAGCCGCACTTGCGATGGTTCTATCATATTTACGATATTGGGCTGGTCAAAGGATTGTTGTTTATGCAGATGATGGAGCATAGGCGCGAGGTAACACCTGCAAGATGGGGTAGGCCTGAAGGGCTCACACACCTACGATTGTTTAGCCGCACCTGCAAAGTCGTAGATGTGACAATGGTGTTGCATATTCAAAGTCTGACTGTATAGGCGAAAGCTCGCATATACGAGACTTAGACCACAAAAGTGGTGTCGCAGATGCGGAAGCGCTGGCATACTTCATATATTTCCAGGGTTAGCTAAGATTTACATTATTTGGAGTTTTGGTGCTCAATAAGCGGCAATGTTTTAGGAGATTTTCATTGCTACTTTGTGAGTAAGTAATTTTCAGTTGGATTTGACTATGTATCTTGAATCCTCATGGATTTATACACTTTAATTATGGAATTTTGAAGAGAAAATTGGGTTTTTGTCTACAATATAAGAGGGTGACTTTTGGGGTTTTGATGGCTGATTTGAACTTGATTTTGGAATCTAATCACATATTTGGACTGGTAGGATTATGTGTAGACGGGATCTTCCCTTTGACGCGAGTTTTGACCATGTGGACTCTGGTTAGATTTTGTTGACTTTTGGAGATTTGATTAAAGATTGAAGTTTTATTATTAGGAGTTGATATATATATAATTATTTGAGATTATTGAGTTGTATTTGAGTATATTCGAGGCGTTTGGAGGTTGATTTGAAAGGAAAAGTTATTTTGGAAGGTTGAAGTTGTTACCAGATGGAGGTAAGTTTATTGTATATCCTTGTAAGAGGGGATCCTCCCCATAGGCAAATTATGTGGTATATTCCACTTGATTTAGGTGCTTTGTATATGCTAAGTGATGAAGGTATATGTGTGTCTAGGTTTTGAGCATAGCCGGTTAGGGTTAGGCTTATATTATGCCTTGTTGAGACTTCATGAATTATTATCCATGTTTCATTGGTTCTTTGACTACGTGATGAATCTTAATCATGCTTAGAGACCATACTAGAATTATGACTTGTTGAATTGAACCCGACCATGTTCTTTCACCGTGCTGGACTTTCTACTTTAGCTATATTCGTGCAATTGATATACTTGACCGATGTATTAGTGATTATTGAATTTATTTGATGTTGGATATAATGATCGGACTTAAAAATATTAAATGAACAAATTAAACTATTTTGGGAAGTTGAATTATATGATTAGCTATAGCTATCTTTTATCCATGTTGAAACTCATCCGCATTTTTATAATTATGTTCAGTGCATCTTTATTACATCATCTCATATATATTTACATTAGTTGGAGAGTGGGATAGTGAGGAAAGTTGAGGAATTTGGCACTAAGGACGGAGCAGATATTGATTATAGACTTAAGTATTATTAGTGAATGGGGTTGCACGCCGCAACAACGGTTGGATATGGGTCCATCCCTCCTGACTTACGTGATTAACCTGTAACACCCCAGAAAATATTCAAAGTACTTAAGTGTAAAGCCCTGTAAAAATTGCCAAAAGAAAATAATATTTCTTGGTGTCGAACTGGTTCACCGCGGCTCGGACTTTTTGGGTTGAAAAATGCACTGGAAAGTAAAGGAAAAAATTTTGGCAATGAGGAGAAGGTGTTCCTCAATAATTGTTCTTCAATTATTGCTCAAATTTTGGAATATTAAGAAGGAAAACTCACTAGGTCTTCATCCTAAAGGTAAGATTCTACACCCTAACCCTCAATTTCGAATTTTGTCTAGAAATGGGTAATTAGCAAGATAATATTTGGGCATAAGAGTTGTTTATTTTATATGCATGTGTTATCAAAGGGTGTAGGAAGATTGTTGAACTAAAAATAGTAAAGATTGGGTTGTGGAATGATGGAATCTTCCTTAACAGGACCTTAAAACCTTAATGCACACCTAGTGTTTGATAAAATACTCAAATAAGCTAGAACCGTGAGCATCTTCCTAATTTTGATTCAATTTGTTATATTTCTACAATAGATTGAAGTTGCTAAGAATTCTAGAATATTTTAGAGTTTAAGGAAGCTCAATCGAGGTATGTTGGCTAAACTCTTCTCTTAGAATTGGATCCCACGGTATTCATGTGAATTATGTAAGTTCCGAGTGGTTCATTATAAAATTGGCTATTCTGAGTAAGATTGGATTGAAAGATATATGTTCAACAAGTAACCCAAATGCTTTACTTATGTTATGTTATCAATTGAGGATGTGTTAAAAACGGGTTGTGCATTAGAAATGTTCAACTTCAAGTTAAATTCAAACGAAGGCTATTATGCCAAATTTTGTGAAGAATCTCTATGTGCCTTAGACTCTTAATTGCTCACATGTGTACTACATGCCTTGATTTGAATTGTGGTTGTTATTGTTGAAGATGTTGATATTAAAAAGTGAAAAGCTTATCATGAATTACTAAATACGGCCAACATGCAAAGAATGATCTTATAATTATGGCCATTAGTGCCAATGAAATGAAAAGATGTGAAAGAAGTATGAAATGCGATGATTGATATAAAAAGGTAGATGTCTCGAATAAGACAGCTTAGTCGATCGGGTCGTGATAAGACTCTGTGCTAAGAGTACGGTGGTATTGGTATTGTGAATAATGGTATTGTGAACAGTGGAATATAGATACCAAAAATCTCCCAATGTGAGGTATGGAAATTAATTTGAACACTGTCTTGATCCTAAATTGAGGTTTGATGTTGATTAAGGATTTTATTGATATTAAGATATTCTTGTTTGTATTATTTGTTCTATTTCAAGGGTGTTTAGCTATACATACTAGTGCAATTCGACGATACTAACGTCCCTTTTTCTGAAGGCGCTGCATCTTTAAATGGATCCAGGTGGTTCCACATCAGGAGATATTGATCAGTGATAGAAGTGCACCTTCTTCCCAGCTTATTTGGTGAGCCCTGCTTCATCCCGGGGTCATGAATCTTTTGTACTTTGTGTATTCTGTTTGAGGTATAGTCGGGGCCTTGTTGCCGGCATTATCATTATACTCTTCTTTATAAATAGAGGCTTCACAGACATAGTCTGGGTTATGTATGGTGCTGGAAAAGTCAAAATATGTTATGTTATAGTTGTATTACTTGTCCATTTGAGACTGTAAAAAAATGATGAAACTATTGATAATGAATTGGTATTGTAGACATGAATACCTTTTTGTCTAATTAATAAAAATATGTATTATATTCATTCGTTAATGAGTTTGGGTAGAAGGAAATCTAACAGGCTTACTCGGTCGGGTTCACTCGGTTGAGCGCCGGTCGCGTTCCTCAGTTTTGGGGCGTGACATAACCATGTTACTTTAGCTCTGTGAGCATAGGCACGCAGAATCACTACTAGAAACTACGCCTATGGCAAACCTTCCAAAATCGTGGCAATAGATACACTAACCATCATGGTTGGGCTATTGGGACAGATTTGGACGCGTTCCAGGATACAACGTTACAATAGGTCAATTGGAATGGTTTCAAAACCGTCTCCATATAGGGATATTGTAACGGTTATAGAATTGCTACCATTGTTCTATATATGGGAATGGTTTGCTTTTCTGTTGGGACAGTTATAAACGTTGTGGTATAATTATACCAATGATTGTTTTAAGTTCATTGCAATAGTTTTCATGATGTATTGCAACGGTTTTTATGATATATTGGAACAATTATCAGTACCCTATTGCAACGGATATCGCAACACATTGCAACAGTTATTAGGGGTTGTTGTTATTATTTGCTAGGTCTGTTGGAACAATTATATTCTCTATTGCAATAATTCACAATTGTAATTTATGATATTTATGGAACCAAATGAGGAATGTTTCCTATGCAATGAAAGTTTTTACACCATAACTTATATAAACCATGAAATAAAATTAAATATCCAACTAGTATTATCCATATACAAAAACAAAATATGAATACGAAAAGTTGAGTTTTCATAAAGTCAAAATAGATGAGTTTGCATACAAAAAGTTGTAAACTAAAATATCCTTGAATATGATAATAGAAAGTCTAACAACGATCAACAATACTCAAGTAATATCTTTGTCACTGCTTTCATTCGCAATCATTGAACCTACAAAAGACAATCAGAATTAATTAAATAGATTTTTAAGATAATTGAATCACAAAGTAATCGAATGACCAATTTGATAACTCAAAAATTTTCTAACTCTCTAAATTCGTAAAGTTTTCGACAGAGTTTCCTTTGTAAATACGACTATCCCAAAATTTTCAAGCTGTTCAAAATATCATTTGTAAATACGACTATTCCAATTTATTCAACCTGCTCAAAACATGATACAATTTCTATGCAGAACTTAAGAACCTTCCACAAATTACAAGTATATACTAAAATGCTTATTATAAACTCAAGACGAAAAAAACTATCTTGCTCATCAAGATGAATGAAGTACCAGGAAAACTAAAAATATTCTATAGAAATCTAAGAAAAATACTCCATGCCACATAAGGGATAGCTTAGTAGGCTCAATTACTAAACAACTATAACTCAATTGAATTGTTGGTCTACTATAAATTCATACACAATTCTAATTTCTCTTTCGACTTCCCTAATTTGGTGGATATGAGCATAGAACTCTCTCAGTAACATCAAATATCACACAACCAAACTAAAAAATAAAAGAAATATAAAATCTAATCGGATCATCATGTGATCAACCTGCGTTTCACCACAAAACTCAATCAACTCTCATCATCGGAAACACACATCAAATTTTTTGTATACGGTCAAAACCGAGTTGGCCCTTCGTGTGATTAATCAATATTGGAGCATGATGGACTGAGGTTCGTCATCATAATATCGAGCTCGAAGACCCAGATACCAATCAATATCGAGCTCGAGTCAATATCGAGCTTGAGACCCAGAGACCAATCAATATCCTGCTCGAGATACAGAGACCGATCAATATCGAGTTCAAGTCAATATCGAGCTCGAGACCCAAAGATCGATCAATATCGAGCTCAATACCCAGAGACCAACCCATGCCGAGACCGGCCGAGATCGAGCCAAGGGACAAAATAGCCGTTATATCCATATTTTGGGAGAGAATCTCGGAGGAAATCAAGAAAAAGTTAATTAATTAGTCTATCATGGGATTCCCACTATGTATTTTTTATTATACCCAAAATGGGATTCCCCCACTATATTAAGAGTGTTTATCATTTGTAAGAGGGGAGTCATTGATACACACATTCATTCTAAGATATACAGAAAATAGAGCTAATACTATTTTTTGGGTGGCTTTTGGTATTTTAGTCAAATTGTTTCCTCTATCAATCGTGCTTCACCAGATTTGGAGGTGATTAAACTTGAATGCTTAGTCTAAGTAGTTCATCAGGTTTGTATTAATTTCTTTTATAACTAATTTCAATATATATTTATTTATCTTTTCCATTTGTACCAATTCATACCACGTATCCTTAAAACTACGTATAAATTCAACTCTATCTGTTTTTTGGCTAAACAGTTTGGCGCCCGCCGTGAGGCTAAGGATAATAGTGGTTATTTAGTACGAATCTATGTGAAACACATTATTTTACACTTGCTCTTGTAAGTGTCTTTGATTTCAGGTTAAAAACGATGAACTCCCGATTAATAGCCCTACCTATCGATAACGAAGCTGGCCTTCAAGATGAGAATAACAACCTAACGCCCGGGGATGAAAGGCCACTCGTCGACCCCGTTGGAACTCAAGCCGTAGATCCAATTGACGTTAATTCACATGTGGCCATTGAGGCGAACCAACATTCCGACCCCGAAAATAGCATTAATGGTTGATATCAATCTGCAGTTCGAAATACACAAAATGCTGGAGAAGACGGGATCAACCTGCGTATGAATTGTGAAATGTTGCAAGCTCAACAGGTAGAGATAGCTCAGTTGTAGAGCCAAACCCAGGAACCGAGTAGGCTCGAGCCTGGTCCACACCAAGAAGTCACCCACGAAATAGGGCCAGTTGTAGTAAGGTCAAATGAACAAGAATTGGGGACTAATCTCGAAATTATTATAATGCTCGAGGAGCTGACAAAACGAATAGAGTCAGGAGAAAGGAGGATTGAAGCAAACGACAAAAAAGTGAAAACTTATAACTCTAGTATTGATCAGATCCCGGGGGCACCACAAATATTGAAGGGCTTGGATTCCAAAATATTCGGGCAAAAGCCTTTCCCCCGAGCGTGGCTCCAAAACCGATCCCCAAGAAGTTCCGCATGCCCAAAATTCCAAAATATAATGGAACGACCGACCCCAACGAACATGTCACCTCTTACACATGTGCCATCAAAGGGAACGATCTAGAAGATGACGAGATCGAATCCGTATTATTAAAGAAATTCGGTGAAACCCTGTCAAAGGGAGCGATGATATGGAATCACAATTTACCGCCTAACTCTATTGATGCTTTTGCTATGCTTGCAGATTCTTTCGTAAAAGCACATGTCGGAGCCATAAAGGTCGAAACCAGGAAGTCGGACCTTTTCAAGGTAAGACAAAAGGATTACGAGATGCTAAGAGAGTTCGTGTCTTATTTTCAAATGGAACGAATGGATCTACCACCGATCACTGATGATTGGGCCGTTCAAGCTTTCACCCAAGGACTGAACGAACGAAGCTCGATGGATTCACAACGGCTGAATCAAAACTTGATCGAGTACAGTGTTATTACCTGGGCTGACATACACAATCGATATCAATCGAAGATTAGAGTCGAAGACGACCAATTAGCTTTTGGGTCCGTTATTAAAAGGGACACCGGCCTGGAACCAAGGTCAAACAGGGACCGATATCAGTCATATAACGAAGATCGTAGGGGTAGCGAACCGGGACGCAACCTCATATGAGGCAAAAGGAGAAGTGATAGAGGCCAAGGATCTCGAGGGATGATGAGCAAGAGTAGATTCGATAGGCATACCGGACCTAAGGAAGTACCACAGTTATCAGAATACAACTTCAACATTGATTCATCCGCCATCGTATCAGCTATCAGACGCATCAAAGATACTAAATGGCCTCGACCTCTGCAGTCCGATCCAACCCAGAAAATCCCAATCAAATGTGCAAGTATCATGGCACCCATTGCCACAGAACGGAAGATTGCAGGCAGTTGAGAGATGAGGTAGCTCGGTTATTCAATGAAGGGCAACTTCGAGAGTTTTTAAGTGATCGTGCCAAGAACCATTTCAAAAACAAATAGTTCAACAGATAAAACGAACCAGAAGAGCCATAACACATCATCCACATGATCATCGGAGGGATCGATATCCCCAGGGGCCGTTGCTTAAGCGTACTAAGATGTTCGAGTATAAGAGAGAAGCGATCTCGAACTCAGTATTACATAACTAAAGAAATCTTGTCCTTTAGTGACAAAGACGTAGAAGGGATCATGCAGCCCCATAACGATGCACTAGTAATATCTGTACTAATAAATAAAACTCAAGTTAAACGTGTGTTAATTGATCCAGGTAGTTTGGCCAATATCATTCAATCGAGGGTCGTAGAGGAGCTCGGTCTATAGGACCAGGTCGTGCCCGCAACCCTGGTACTAAACAGATTCAATATGGCGTGTGAAACTACTAAGGGAGAGATAAGTTTGCCAGTAAATATGATCGGGACCATACAAGAAATGATGTTCCACGTGATCGAGGGCGATATGCGATATAACGCCCTGTTCGGGAGGCCTTGGATCCACAACATGAGAGCAGTACCTTCGACCTTTCACCAGGTTCTAAAATTCCCAACACCAGAGGGAATCAAAACGGTCTACTGGGAGCAATCGGCTGCGAAGGAAATGTTTGCCGTCAATGAAGTGATTCCTATATCATCACTATGATCGACAAAGGGATCAAATTCGAAGGAGAAACGGGACACCAAATAGCAATCACAAACGTCAGCCTCGACCCAATTAGAGAATCAAAGGACTGATGAAGATGATGATTATGGCATCCCTCGATCTTTCATGGTCACCGATGATTCCGACATTACCAAATCAACGGTCGAAGAACTGGAGCAAATCACGCTAATCGAACATCTACCTGAGCGAAAGGTATACCTGGGCACGGTGTTAAATCCCGAGATTAGGAAAAAGCTTATTCAATTTCTTATAGCTAACATGAACTGTTTCGCTTGGTCCCATATTGACATGACAGGGATCCGACCGGAAATAACCACTCATAGACTAAGTTTGGATCCAAAATTCCATTCGGTGAAGCAATAAAGAAGGCCCCAGTCCGAGGTCAAACATGCCTTCATCAAGGACGAGGTAACCAAAATTCTTAGAGTAAGATCCATTTGAGAGGTAAAATATCCCAAATGAGTAGCAAACGTGGTGGTAGTCCCTACGAAGGGAAACAAACTAAGAATGTGTATCGATTATAAAGACCTGAACAAAGCATGCCCTAAGGATTCTTTCCCTTTGCCTAATATCGAACGTATGATTGATGCCACGGCCGGCCACGAGACTCTCAGTTTTCTCGATGCCTACTACGGGTACAACCAGATACAGATGAACCCGGAGGACTAGGAAAAGACCTCGTTTATCACTAAGTACAGTACCTACTGTTATAACATGATGCCATTCAAACTAAAAAATATTGGGGCAACTTATCAACGCCTAGTAAACCGAATGTTTGAAAAACAAATAGAAAAATCAATGGAAGTTTGTATTGATAATATGTTAGTTAAGTCCCTGCGAGCAGAGGACCATTTAAAGCATTTGCAGGAAACTTTCGATATACTGAGGAAGTAAAATATGAAGCTCAACCCCAAAAAATGTGCATTCGGAGTTGGCTCAGGCATGTTTCTTGGTTTCATGGTGTCCCATCAGGGAATCGAGATCAACCCCAACAAAATCAAAGCTATCGAGGATATAACGGTAGTGGATCATGTAAAGGCCGTGCAGTGGTTAATAGGACGGATAGCCGACCTAGGACGATTCATTTTGAGATCCTCAGATAGAAGCCACCGATGTTTCTCACTACTTAAGAAGAAGAGCAACTTTGCATGGACTCCGGAATGCCAACAGGCTTTGGAGGAACTAAAGCGATATTTATCGAGTCCGCCGCTGCTTCATACCCCGAAAGTGGATTAACAACTTTACCTGTACTTGGTAGTCTCGGAGATAGCGGTAAGTGGAGTGCTGGTGCGAGAAGAACAAGGTACGCAATTCCCTATTTATTATGTCAGTCGAACCTTAGGCGAAGCCGAAACTAGATACCCACACTTAAAAAAATTAGAGCTTGCTTTAATAAGCGCCTCTAGGAAACTAAAACCATATTTTCAGTGTCATGCAATGTGGATGGTAACAACTTATTCTCTTCGAAATATTTTGCACAAACCCGAGCTTTTGGGTCGATTGGTCAAATAGGCCATAGATATCAGTGGGTACGATATTGAGTATCGACCCCGAACCGCCATTAAATCTCAAATCTTGGCGGCTTTCGTGGCTGACTTTACGCCGCCCTTCGTACCCGAGATTGAAAAAGAACTACTTATAAAATAGGGTACCTCTTGGCCTTGGCCTGATTAACCTCAACGTCGATCCTACACTGGGGTACTTTAGCATCAGCTCTTTTTTTAGCCTCGGTCACCTCAAATCTGACCACTTCAAGTTCATTAGCCAAGCTTGCCTTATCGAAAGAGGCCAAATCTAGTCGAATCTGAAGCTCTTTAACCCTCTCGATCTGCACCGAGGCATTTTCTTTTGCAGTCCGAAGTTGGGCCTCAGCCGACTACAATTTCTCTTAAATGGCCTCCTTTTTGGAGGCAGGGATATCCATATTTTCTTTGAATTTTTCCACTTCGGCCAATAGCTCATCTACCTGCAAATTGAGCCGTCCGATTTGTTCAAGCCTCTGTCGAACCTGCATAATTGGATTGTCAGTGGTTATCTCTAATTTTTCTTCACTATCGTAAAGAATTCGAAATACCTCCTCGGACATCTCCTCATTCTCATCCAAAGCCGCTGCCAAATCTGCTCGAATTTTCTTACTTAGAAGTTTATAGGAGTCACGCTTCTCAGAGAGGTCCCGAACCTCGGCCTGATGCTCTTCTCGGATTCGGAGGAAAGCCTCGTGATGCAATACTGAAGCCTACAAACATGGAAAAAATATTAGAATTACCTACAACAAGTATAAAAGAAACATCATAGATGCCATCAAAGTTACCCGATTCAAAGCATACCTGGCCTCGTTGAAAAGGCAGGCTGGTCCTACTGCATTCATCACTGCTTGATCCTCTTCGGTCACTAAGGACCGAAGGTAACTAGCAATCCCCACAAGGGGAGAGAAAATTCGGGTATCTTCCGGGATGGAAATCAGTCCACCTGTTTTGGAACCGATGAAGACCCGGTAGAGCCCGACCATGATGTTTTCTTTTGTATCGTAATCCACCAAACCCGATAACCTCCTCCGAGGCTGCTGATTCAAGCCTATCGAGAAAATCGTGGATATCAGTCTGCTCCTGAATGCCCTCGCAGGATCGACCTTTCATCATGCTGGCCTCACAGATCATAACATCCAAAAGCTGAGGGGATCCGCTGATATTAACTATCCTGAGCTTATCCCTCGAGATATACTCTGTTGCTCGAGAAGTCCTACCCTCGGTCTCCCCTTTGACCATCCCAGCTCGAGACCGAATAGTCTCGGATTTTTCTTGTTCCGGAATTATGGTCAGGGTTCCCTTATTCACTTCCGCCAATTTGGAAGATTGTTATATCACAACATTAGCCCGTACACCGGCTAATTCCTCTTCTACTTCTTCGGGATCGTCCCTTAATCGATGGATAAATTCCGAAAGCATAACACCAGGGGCCCCTATTAGCTTGCAAAATTTCTTGGCCGGTTTTTTCTTTTACGAGACCGGGGAACTTGGTGCATCTTTTATCTTCTTTTCTTTAACCTGTTTCGGGACTGCAACCTCCTCATCACCAGATTAGGGCCTCATGGCAACGTCCTTCCCAAGTCCTACGAAAAGGGGAAAAGGGGGGTTAAGGAAGTAAAGAAGAGAAAATGGCAAACAAATTAAGAGAGAGATTTACCATGACTACGGGCCTCCCATCGACCCTTTGATAATTCCACCCAAGTGCGCTCGGTGTACGGTCTCTGCAGCACCAAGCCTTCAACCCATTGTTTAAGATCCGATATCAGCTCAGGCATCCGAGTCACAATTGTGACAAGAAAGAAAAAATGGTTCAAGAAAAATAAAGGCAATTACAAAATTAAAATGAATGAAAGGAAATAAGTACTCACGGTTCATATTCCATTTCTCAGGAAATGGCATGTCATCGGTAGGGAGCAGGTCTGAGGTTTTGACTTGAACAAATCGGCCCATCCAACCTCGATCACGAGTTTCGTCTGTGATGAGAATGATATTTTGGTGGCTCGGCGAGCAAGCTTGATTAACCCTCCTCGATAAATTCAGGGACTATAAAGGCGCATAAGGTGGTCGAGGGTGAAAGGACACCCCTCGATATTGCTGGACAAATATCGGAGAAGAATCACTATTCTCCAAAAAGAAGAATGGATCTAGTCGAGGGTCACGTCATATCTCTTGCAAAAGACGACGATGACATGGTCTAAAGGACCCAGCGTGAAGGGATAAGTATAAGTACTTAGGAACCCTTCCACGTGGGTAGTAATTGATTTATCAGGCAATGTGAATACCACGTGCTTATCGCCCCAATTGTATTCTTGTTTGACTTTCTCAAGAATTTTATCGGTGATTGTACACTGGTACCTCGACATCGGCCCGGTACTGATGAAAGTTTTTCAATCTTAAAGTCACTGACAGTTGAACACCCTATCCGAATGAATTCCTCAGGGTGAGGCTCCGTCTCATCCTCACCGCCGGCTGGCCGTGATGAAGAAGAGACCTCTTTTTGCAGAACTGTTTTAGATGTTTTGGCCATCTAAAATTTTGTGAACAAGGAAGAATGGAGATTGGAGTATTTGGTGTTTTGAGAAGAAAAAGCAAAACAATTCCAAAACCTAGAAATAGGAAACCTTGAAGAAGGCGATGGACTATGAAGATTGGAATGAAAAAGGTTTAAAGGTAAATGATTGAATTAGTGAAGAAAGGGGCTATATATAGATTTTACAATGACAGTTCAACATTGGCAGTGGCCGACCAGCGACTGGCGAGTATTTAATGCCTTGGTAACTGAACCGATGGGACGTTTGTTACATACGTCACAATCAGGCTTGTCGCACATGTCAGCATTCATCTAATCGGAGGTTGAAAAAAATCATATCATTTCTCGCCACCTTCTTTCCGAGAAATGAGGGGACTATCTGTATACGGTCAAAATCGAGTTTTCCCTTTGTGTGATTAGTCAAGATTGGAGCATGATAGACCGAGGTTCGTCTAATAATATCGAGCTCGAAGACCTGGAGACCGATCAATATCGAGTTCGAGACCCTGAGACCGATCAATATCGAGTTTGAGACCCAGAGACCGATCAATATCGAGCTGAGACCCAGAGACCGACCCATACCGAGACCGGTCGAGACCGAGATCGAGCCAAGGGATAAAAGAGTCGTTATAGCCACATTTGGAGAGAGAATCTCGACGGAAATCAAGGGAAAGTTAATTAATTAGTACATCATGGGATCCCCACTATTTATTTTTTATTATACCCAAAATGGGATTCCCCCTCTATATTAAGAGTGATTATCATTTGTAATAGGGGAGGCACTGATGCACACATTCATTCTAAGATATACAGAAAACAGAGCTAATACTAATTTTTGGGTGGCTTTTGGTATTTTAATCAAAGTGTTTCCTCTATCAATCGTTCTTCACCAGATTTGGAGGTGATTAAACTTGAAGGCTTATGCTAATTAGTTAATCTTGTTTGCATTCATTTATTTTATAACTAATTTTAATATACATTTATTTATCGTTTTCGATTTGTACCAATTCATGCTACGTATCTTTAGAATTACGTATAAATGCAACTCTATCCGTTTTTCGATCTTATCAACAAAAAACAACTGCATCACAAAATTGTCAAAAACGGCAACCTACCATAGGTTAACTTTATAGATATTATGTTCTCATTTTTAGTAAAGCAGTATAATTACCAAACCATGGGAAGAACTCCTAAAATGAAAGTTGAAATCGTCTATGTCGCACTCGTTTGTTAATAGGAATGGAAAGGTGAGTAGCTGTACATTAATTGACTATTGTCCTTTAATAAATTTAACAGTACTAAAGACAAGAATGATGTTTAACATCTTTAAGAAACATACAACAAACCAGAATCTGCAACAGACAAACCATATCAAACAACTCTCCAGTATATTATTTTTTATGCAAGACAATCTTACTTAACATCTTTGAACATTATTACATCGCAAAACAACATCACCTAAACATCTAAATTATTCAAACTACTCAAGTAACAGTCACTCCAGGCGCAATCATATTTAAATACTTAAGTGAAGCACATAAAGTACTATCCTAAGATAGTAGATCTCACAAAAACTATTAAATTGTCAATGAGTTAATACCTCCAATGAGTTGGCCTTCTTTGTTGCTACCAGTAGATGGATGACAGATAGGTTTCAAAGTTGTTTGTTATGCAAAAGAATATTCTCCTGGTGAATTATCACCCAATGCCACTAGAAAAATGTTATCATCAATATCAATTCCTGAACGATGAATTCATGCAAGGATATCTGCAACAACTTCTTGACGTATAGTTGCCTTTTGTTCCTCAATTCTTTCCTCCATTCTTTGTATTTTCTCCTCCTCCATTTTTTAAGATAATTTTTAGTATTTAAAGAGGGTTCAAAACATCCTACTTTCCCTCTCAAAGATGTTCTTGCAACCCCCCGTCCATACAATCTCAGACATCCCGGATGATCAGGTCCCATGATAAATAAAAATGCCCTATGGACTCATTGACATTTTCATTTTGTTGTGCTTCAATTTCCTCCATTTTAGGATTCAAAGATAATTCAAAAAAATAGAATTCAAGTAAATAAAAAGTAAACTAATAAAAACAAATAATTGATCTCGATATAACATCAATTAAATATAAAAAATTTATTGCGACAGTTTAAGATATCGTCCGTATAGAGTAATCTATGGTGACAATTATAGGACTATTGCAATGGTTTCCTTTTATAACGGTACCAATAGGTACGCCAGGCTATAGCGAAGGTTATAACCGTGGTAGTAGCCAGTCTATCGTAATGGTTCCATAACCGTTGCTAAAAAACTTTGCAATAGAACATATTTCTATTAGTGAATGGTGCTAGTTTTGACATTTGGCAAGTGTCGGGCATATGGATTGGAAGTACAGGGTCTTAAGATTTGATCATGAGCATTCATATGCATTCTAGATTCATGCAATAACTTTCATATATACATATTGATTGATTTATATCATTATTGTGGATTAATTGAGATATTGGTTTGTTTTGTATTTTTCTTGCCTGAAAAGCATGTCTAAATATATAATATTGTTGTGCTTTTTCCTTGTACCCATTTGATGATATCATTCCTTAGTAATTGTTCTGTTTTATGCTTTTACTTACTAAGTAAACTGTTAATAAGTGTTAGTGTCGATCCCTCGTCACTACTTCTTCGAGGCTAGACTTGATACTTAGTGAGTACTGTGATTTTGTACTCATACTATACTTCTCCATATTTTGTGCAAAATTTGAGGCTGATACTAGTCATACACGTTCTGCTATATAGAGACTTTCTTTGAAGACTTTGTGGAGAGATGACTTATTGTCAGATCCGAAGCACATGGAGTCCCCCTCCCTTGATTATCTATATTTGTATTTTGTTTCGTTTAGACAAATATTGTT
This sequence comes from Nicotiana otophora, assembly GCA_000715115.1. Taxonomy (NCBI): domain Eukaryota; kingdom Viridiplantae; phylum Streptophyta; class Magnoliopsida; order Solanales; family Solanaceae; genus Nicotiana; species Nicotiana otophora. Next base: position 146,469 of record AWOL01S0004710.1, on the reverse strand, counting down.
ATTTTGTTAGACACAATATACTCTTATTATTAGATACTTGTGACATTATGACACTGGGTTTGAACATGTTTAGACAATTGTGGTCGTGTTAAGACCATGTCTCAGATATTTGTATCTTTATATTGACCGGAGACTGTTTTGTCTCTTATTTATGTTACATCTTGTTAAATAACTTAATAATTGACTTTTTTTTATTGTTATTGGCTGTTGTCTTGTTTAGTAAGTAGGTTAGGTGCCATCACGCCCTTTGATGGGATTTTGGGTTGTGACAGGTTGAGATGATTATGACATTTGAGTTGTCTGTGTAATTAATATGATTATGTCACGTGAGCAGTCTATGCAGATTATGCTATGGCTAGTGAGTTTCTCCTTATTGATTATTTGCGCACGTTGAGTTTTTTGTGCAGCGCAAAGATTTGGATCTATCCCTTCGGAGTTAGGTGTTTACCCATTGTGCCTTGGGCTTTGTGTGCGCAAGTTAGTTGGACACTTGGGGTGTGTCGGTTGATGGCATCGAGTCTTATTCATGCATAGACATTCTAGACTCATATAGTTGACATTTATAAAAATGCTCTGTAATGCATACCATCTTTATATGATGATTAAGTGTACTAGTATGAGCTTTCGATCATTTCCTATATGAAAGCATGCTACTACCTCTGTTAATTGTACACATGATCATCTTATACGCTGTTTCTACTAGATTCTTATGTTGTATTTAATTATGAACTGTTCATGTTAGGATAGTAAGTATCAGTTTACCAATAGTTTCACTACTTTGCCCAGATTAGTCTTGATAATTACTATATAAATTGGGTTAGTTGTACTCATACTATACGTCTGCACCTTGTGTCCAGATTTTGGAGTTGAGTTATTGTTGAAGCCGAAAACTAGCATTCAAGGTGTACCAACATTCCAGTTGCAAGCTACCATTTTTTCCAAGGTAATTTTGGATGTAACTTTCTATTTATGTAACTTCCAAGCAATTGATGTATTTTCTCCGCAACAACGTTGTACTTCTTAATCTTAGTGGCTCATGACTTGTACTTACAGTTCTTGGAGATAGTTATATTAATTTTCACTTTCTTATTTAAATTATTTATTTTATGATCTTCAGTTCGAGCGGTGTTATGTGATGGTTGGCTTATGTAGCAGATTGTGATAGGTGTCATCATGACTTGGGTGAGATTTTGGGTCGTGACGAATTGATATAAGAACTCTAGGTTGATAGATCTTACGAGTCACAAAAAAATGCCTAGTAGAGTCTTGCGGATCGGTATGATGATATTCATACTTATCTTCGAGAGGCTACTGGGCATCTAGGAAACTTCCCTTTCTTTCCTTCCTTATCAGGCAATTTTGTTTCAGCTTGAAGTCTAAATCTTCGATTTCTTTATATGTGTTCGCATGCGATGTTGTGAACTCGATATCAGTTGGACATCGATGGCTTGTGATGATGTTGAAGATGTTATATGAAATTCTTTCCCATGTTATGAGGGCATGCCAGTCAAAAAGATTTGTGATCGGGTATGGACGAGAGCGAGCATATGATTTTGGACTCTTCTATCTGATAGTGTCCCCTAACATGGGAGTGATGGTATAATGAGCAGTAAGATAGCTATGTTTTTACCGTTGGTTGCTCTAGAATTGAGTGGGTGATTCTATAGCCTTGAAATGAAATAAATAACATGTTTCCGAAGTGAAGTGTCAGAGTTAACGAGGCAGCTGTTTTGTCATGACCCAGATTCTGCCAAAGGGGTCGTGATGACACCTAACCTTCAAGACTAGGTAAACCAATCACATTAACAACATTAATCATCAAAACATGATATAATAAAATTAAATATAACATAACTACGGAAATGGTGATAATATAAGATAATATGGCAATACACAATACAACTTTCCAAAACTAGGTAGTACAGAGTCATGAGCTCTAAACCAAATACTTAATGAAGTCTCAGATACAATAATGTCTGAATGTGAAAGTAACAGTATCAGCATAAAAGATGGGACTCCAAGGGTCTGCGACGACCATGTAGCACTACTTTGAATCCTCGCTAACAACGTACGCACTCACTCTCGTATTATGCTGCCATCAACACCCGGATCTGCACCAAAATATGCCAAAGTATAGTATAAGTACAGGGCAATGTACACTCAATAAGTATCAAGACTAACCTTAGTAAAGTAGTGACAAGGTTCAAGTCATGTGATACTCACTAATCCAAGAACCTGTGCAAAATATATAACAACTTGCAACAAGAATATATGACAGAATACAATACCAAAAATCTCGTTAAAACAAGTGATAAAAACTCAATGTTGGAAAATCCATTTTTGACAAACAAGTCATCGAATAGAAATATAGGCATATTATAGCATGTTAAATGCAACTTAAACACCTGTTGAAATACATGACAAAGCTTAAAGAATGCATGTCCAGGATCAAGAATGCCGCCCTTATACCTCCACATGAACATTAATAATAAAATGCCACCCTTATAACGCCACATGTACATCAACAGTGGAATGTCACCCTTATACCACCACACATGCATAATCACCCATATCAAACGTGGTACCACAATCTATGTGTATTCCATAAAGAGAGAAACATGAGAGGGCGACCTTATGGGGATGAATCCATATCCATACGCTACCCGGTAACAATCTCGTGCATAACATCAATCACATTCGCACGACAAAGACCTTGTGCCACATTATCACAAGCACACGAAAAAGACCTCTTGCCACAATATCAATCATAATCACACGACAAAGACGTCGTTCCACAATATCAATCACAAATAGCATAGCAAAGACCTCCTACCAACACCCAACCAATCCTCCCAATATGTCCACGTGCAAGAATCATAACAATGCAATATACCAAATTATCATCAAAAGACGTGATATTAATAAGTTAACAAGGTGCACAGGGACATGATAATAATAGAATGTAGATGAGTGTTCAAGATATAAAGCATGACTACGGCTAAATAAATTTTAACAATTAAGTTCATGTAGTTTCAATGTGATTGTCTTTTATATAAAGCAAATCATCAAAATAAGGTATATTATAAGCCTAAGGTCTACCCCGTCATACACCATACATAACACCAGTGTACATACTTGTCACCTTGCGTACACGTCTCTTTACACATAACACAATTAGATAAATAAGGCCAAATCTTAAGAGGGTTTTCCCACACAAGGTTAGGCAAGATACTTACCTCAAAAAGCCCAAATCAACCCTCTAAAATAGCCTTTCCTCTAATAATTACCTCCTTCGGGGTGCAAATCTAGCCAAAACAACTCAATAACATCAAACAATACTATAGGAATCATTTTCAAACAATAAAGTCCCAATCTTTACCCAATTTTGAAATCGTCAATAAAAGTCAGCCCTGGACCCACACGGTTAAAAGTCGAGTCAAGAGGTAGATCCCCACTACTCATAATCCCACGAGTCCAAATATGTGGTTAGATTCCAAAACCAAGTCCAAATCGACTCCCAAATCCCCAATTTTGATTTTTCAAAACATAATCAAAACCCCCCAAATTTCTCTTCCAAATTCCATGATCTACGTGTAAACATCCATTGGAAATCAAGATATAATTTCAAAACCAAGTAGCAATCACTTGCCCTCTTGACTTGTGTAAAAATCCTCTTCAAAAACCACCTCTCCAAGTCTAGGGTTCAAAGTATGAGAAAATTGATCTAACTCCTGAAATCCCTTTTTAATAATCAGCTATAGAAGTCGCAATTGGGACTAGGGTTTTGAAATTTCAAGTATCGCAAATACGAGAAGAAGATCGCTAATGCAAACTGCATCCCTCCACCTTATTCATCACAATTGCAATCAGGAAGCTCGCAAATGCGACAAAGTGTCGCAAATGCGGACTCCCCTTCGCAATTGTGGATATAGAACTGCAACACTACCTTCACAAATGCGAAGCTGGCCTTCTCAGGAACCATTCACAAAAGGATCAAGACATCGCAGATGCGGGCCTTCGTAATTGCAAGGTTTGCAGCACCAACAATATCTAAACCTTCACAAAATAAATCTGAAGCTAATCCGAAACTTACCCGAGACCCTTAGGGCCCACACCAAACATCCACACAAGTATATAAATGCCATACGAAATCATTTGGAAGCTCAAAACATCAAAATAACATCCATAACCACGAATGAAACAGCAAAATGCATCATGCAAGCTTGGTGACGTCCAAATACACTACTAAAAGATCAATAGACATGGTCGCATACAGTTTACCAAATTATGAGTCGGGGTCGAATCCCACAGAGAACAATATGTAGGCGATTAGGCGTGTAAGATAATTATCACTTATTATGTTAAGCCAAACACTTAGAAAGGTTTTGAGAAAATATTTAGTAACTAATTGCAAAAATAAAAACAAACCAAGAAAGCAAGTAAAATGATCAATGGCTACAAGCATGGATGCATTGGGAATAACCCTACAGACTTAGAGGAAAATGTTTCGCAGAAGAATGCATTTCTGCGGCTCATTATACGGCCGTATAATCACTATGCGGACCGCATAATGGCCGCACAGTGAAGCAGAAAGTTTGGCCAATTTAAGGTCAGCTTTGCGGTCAATTATGCGACCACATAATCGATATGCAAACCGCATATTAGTCGCATAATTACTTTTGGGTTTCTGCAAAGGGAGTTCTGCGGTGTATTATGTGACCACAGAACAGGTATACGATCCGCATACTGGTCGCATACCTGGGCTAAAATTCACTTTGCGGACCGCATAACCATTATGCGGTCGCATATTCGACATCAGACCTGTGTCGGGGCACTTTCTTTTTAATTTAAAACCTGACCCCCATTCTGTTAAAACACCCCTTTTTCTATTTTGAAGCTCATTTCTTATATTTCTATAGAGAGAGAGAGAGAGAGAGAGAGAGAGGGTTCTAGAAGGAGGGCCTAAATCTTCATCAATTAATCTTCCACTATCACTCAAAGCTTTGAAAATATTCAAGTAAGGCACCAAATTCTTCATCCTAAAAGGTAAGACCTCATCACCCCAACCCTTAATTTCAAACATAGCTATAATGGGGTACTAGTGTGATATTTCATGGGCATGAGGGTGGTTCATCTTGCATGCATGTGATAAAGAGTGTGGGAAAAATAAAAAGTGAGCTAGAACCATGAACGGCTTCCAAATTCTGGGTTCAATTTGTTATATTGCTAAAATAGATTGAGGTTGCTAAGGGTTCCGGATAAGTGCAGAGTCTAAATAAGCGCAATTGTGGTATGTATGGCTAACTCTCTTCTTCTTAGAATCGAACTCCCGGTGTCCGAATAATTGGTGTAGGTTCCGACTTGATCATATTAGAATTGTTTGCCTTAGTGTGTTGGATTGAAATATTCACGCTCCCTAATTGTTCTATATGTTCACCGTGTCATCATGCTATTTGAGAACATAATTATGATTTCCAAGCTCCTTCCCTTATGTGTGCAATGCCTTGTGTGATGGTACTTATCGACATGAATGATGATGTTACTTGAACGAATAAAAAAGGAAAGACTTGAATTGTAAAATGTGCCCAAGTGCCAAGAACTACTTAATAAATGAGGTTGTCTGTGCCATGTAATGAAATATGGGAAAGAAATGTGAATCGAGTGAACAATTGAAAGAGGTTATGTCTCAAGTGAGATGGCTTAGCCGATCGGGCCGAGATTGGACGCCATGCTGTACACATGATGGCATTTGTGTTGGAATTATTGATTTACATTGTGGATATGGATATGTCTCACTTGAGATGGCTTAGCCGGTTGGGCCGAGACCGAACTTTGTGTGAAAACACGGTGGCATTGTAAGTTGTGGCATTTGGCACTAAAGATTATTAACCTAAAAAAATGGAAAGATTGAATTGGAAACTATGTCATCCTTACTTGGTGTTTCTTTGTATTTATGTGAAGCACTTATTGATTATTATGACTGCCTTCTCTTTGTTTCACTATTTATTCTACTATGATTGGTGTTTGTCTTACATACTAGTACTATTCGACAGTACTAACGTCCCTTTTATCGGGGGCGCTACATCTTTGAATGGGTGTAGGTGGTTCCATTGCAGATAGCGCTGATCGCAGATAGTGGTGCTCTCCCCCACACTTATCACAACAGTCTTGGTGAGCCCCATTTCTTCCTGGGGTTATGTAGTTCCTTTTTATATAAGTTACCACATTTTGAGGTATAGTCGGGGCCTTGTTGCCGGCATTGTCATGATTGTCTTTTGTATCATTAGAGACTCCGTAGACGTTTATGTGGGTCGTGTATGGGTATCGGAGTGGTCGCTAGACTAAGTTGTATTTTGGAAATTTAACTATTGCACAATGTATATAATTAAAAATGAACTCGCAACATTTATGCATGTATATCTGATCTCTCCCTTATTTAGCAGATGATAACGCATCCTCTTTTCGGATCATGAATGAGTCGGGTAGGGAAGGTCTAATAGGCTTTCTCAACCGGGTTCACTCGGTTGAGTTCCGGTCGCGCTCCTCGAGGTTGGGGCATGACAAATTTTGTATTAGAGCCTAAGGTTTTAAAGTGTCCTAGGATGTCTCGGAGCCATGTCTAGTAGAGCCCTTCTTATCGGTGTGTTGTCGACCACATATATAATTAGGGGGCTACTTGGACATTTAGGAATAATACCCTTCATTGTTGTTCTATATCGTGCGATAGAGTGGAATGTGAGGTTGTTCTCCTCTAACTTGTGCATTGTTCTAACTTTCAGTAAATGGCACCTAAGAAGAGAGCGAGAATTGGCCAA
>AWOL01S0004710.1:48179-138563 GCA_000715115.1 Nicotiana otophora | reverse complement strand
TCATTGTTGTTCTATATCGTGCGATAGAGCGGAACGTGAGGTTGTTTTCCCCTAACTTGTGCATTGTTCTAACTTTCAGTAAATGGCACCTAAGAAGAGAGCGAGAATTGGCCAAGAAGCCAATGCCACCCCAGGAGTGGCTGTTGATCCCCAACTTGATAATGCGGGTGAGGATAATCCCCCTACTATCACACTGCCTGATTTCTCTACTCCAGAACAGACTACCCCGGTTTCTACACCCGCGGAGGGGGTGCCACTATCCCTCCCCCCGATATACATGTTCCACCTCCAGCCCCAGCTCCAGGTCCCGGTATTTCTGATGGGGATCTTAGAGGAGCTATTTAGATGCTGACTCAGTTAGTAGCTTTCCAGGCGCAGAGGTCAAATGTTGCACCCACATCATTTAGCTTGTAAGGAGATTCTTCCGGTTCCGGGGAAAACAAGTTCCTTCAGTTAGATCCTCCAGTGTTCACAGGTACTGATCCCGGGGCAGACCCTCAGGATTTCATTGATGAGATGCATAAGACTCTCTGAGTTATGCATGCTACTGAGACAGAGGGAGTAGAGTTGGCCTCCTATCGCCTGAAAGGGGTGGCATATTCCTGGTTTGAGATGTGGGAGGATTCCCGTGAGGAGGGGAGCCCTCCGGCGAGATGGAATGAGTTCGCGAATGCCTTCATAGACCATTTCTTGCCTGCTGAGACTAAGGCAGCCTGTGCCATGGAGTTGGAGACACTTAAACATGGTAGTAAGAATGTGTGGGAGTATCACATAGAGTTCATGCACCTGTTAAAGTATGATGTTCATAGGATGCCGACTATGGAAGCTTGGGTGCGTCGATTTGTGTAGGTCCTTAGCCCTTTGGTTATGCCACAGGTGCTCTAAATTTTGACATGAACTATGAAAAGATGGTGGCATTTGCCCAAGCTACAGAGGCTCGAAATTTAAAGCTCATGATGGAACGGGAAAGTAGTAGTAGGGCCCGATCAGCGGGCAACCTTGGGGATTCATTCGGAGGTGGGAGATCAGCTTTTCGGGGAGGATCATCAGGGCCATCTCAGTCTTATGCTTAGTCTTCAGCTAGTACCCCGCCATCAGGGCACGGTCAGCAGTAGGGGATTCACTTTACGCCCAGTCAGGTTAGCAGGGTGTCCCATCATCAGGGCCGATCAGGAGGGAGATAAACAGGTTCCTAAAGTTAGACCCTCTAGTGTTCACATATACTGATCCTGGGGCAGACCCTCAGGATTTCATTGATGAGATGTATAAGACTCTCCAAGTTATGCGTTCTACTGACACAGAGGGAGTAGAGTTGGCCTCCTATCATTTGAAAGGTGTGGCATATTCCTGGTTTGAGATGTGGGAGGATTCCCGTGAGGAGGGGAGCCCTCCGACGAGATGGAGTGAGTTCGCGGATGACTTCATGGACCATTTCTTGACTGCCGAGACTAAGGCCGCTTGTGCCGTGGAGTTTGAGACCCTTAAACAGGGTAGTAAAAATGTGTGGGAGTATCACATGGAGTTCGTGCACCTATCAAAGTATGTTATTCATATGATGCCGACTATGGAGGCTAGGGTGTGTCGATTTGTGCAGGGCCTTAGCCCTTTGGTTATTATTGAGGCTGCCACAGCTGCTATAAATTCCGACATGAACTATGGAAAGATGGTGGCATTTGCCCAAGCTACAGAGGCTAGAAATTAAAAGCTCAGGATGGAACGGGAAAGTAGTAGTAGGGCCTGATCAACAGGCAACCTTGGGGATTCATTCGGAGGTGGGAGGTCAGCTTTTCGGGGAGGATCATCAGGGTCGTCCCAGTCTTATGCTCAGTCTTCAGCTAGTGCCCTACCATTAGGGCACGGTAGGCAGCAGGGGGTCCCACCATTAGGGCCAACCAGGAAGGAGATTCCAATAGCAGCAGAGGTCCCCATGCCCTAATTGTGGGATGATACATTTAGGAGTCTGGTACCTGGACATGCCAGTATGTTACAGATGCAGAATGACCGTCCATATTCAGAGGGAATGTCGTACATCCCGTCAGGGTACAGGCAGGGGCACAACTCAGTCATCCAATCCTACAGCTGCTACATCTTCAGCACCCCCTCCAGCTCGAGGCTCTCTAGCACCCACAGGGCATGGTGCAGCTAGGGGCGGCAAACAAAGTTCGAGAGGACCCAACCGATATTATGCTATGAGTGGTCGACAGAGTGCAGAGGCTTCCCTAGATGTCGTCACAGTATATTGACTACTCAATCTCATGATGTGTATGCCCTTATTGATCCCGGTTTTTCTTTGTCCTATGTTACTCCTTATGTTGCTACGAGCTTCGGGATAGAACCGGAATAACTTCATAAGCCGTTCTCTGTATCTACTCCGGTTGGCGAGTCTATTATGGCTGCATGGGTTTATAGGGATTGTGTTGTCACGGTGCGTGGTCGGTATACCATGGACGATCTTATTGAACTAGGGATGATTGATTTTGATGTAATAATAGGAATTGATTGGCTTTATTCATGTTTTGCCAAACTCGATTGCCGAGCCAGAAGCATGAGGCTTGAGTTTCCTAATGAGCCAGCTGTTGAGTGGGAGGGGAATAATGTTATGCCAAAGGTAGGTTTATTTTTTACCTTAAATCTACGAAGATGATCAAGAAGTGGTGTATTTATCATTTGGTCCGAGTTACGGACACCACTGCTGAGGTGCCTACCCTTGAATCTGTACCAATTGTGAATGTATTCCCCGATGTCTTTCCGGATGAGCTCCCTGGAATTCCTCCAGACAGGGAGATTGATTTTAGGATTGATGTGATGCCGGGCACGCAGCCTATATCCATTCCACCTTATAGAATGGCGTCGACAGAATTAAAAGAGCTAAAGGAACAACTAAGGGATTTGATATAGAAAGGTTTCATTCGACCGAGTGCGTCGCCTTGGGGCGCACCGGTTCTCTTTGTCAGAAAGAAAGATGGATTGCTGCGGATGTGTAATGATTACCGACAACTCAACAAAGTCTCAATGAAAAACAAATACCCATTGCCTAGAATAGATGATTTGTTTGATCAATTACAAGGTGCTAAGTTCTTCTCCAAAATTGATTTGCGGTCCGGGTACCATAAATTGAAGGTAAGGGAGCAGGATATTCCAAAAACAGCTTTCAGAACCCGGTATGGGCAATTTGAATTTTTAATAATGTCTTTCGGTTTAACAAATGCCCCGGCAGCTTTCATGGATCTTATCAATCGAGTCTTCAAGCCTTTTCTTGACTCCTTTGTGATAGTATTCATTGATGATATCCTTGTATATTCATGAAGTCGAGAGGAGCATGTCGACCACCACAGGACGGTTCTGCAGACTCTTCATCAACACCAATTGTATGCAAAGTTCTCGAAATGTGAATTTTGGCTTGAATCTGTTACATTCCTGTGTCATGTCGTCTCCCAAGAAGGAATTAAGGTTGATCCTCAAAAGATTGCAGTAGTGAAGGATTGGCCTAGACCTACTACTCCAACAGAGATTCGTAGTTTCTTAGGTTTTGCCGGGTATTATAGGAGGTTCGTGGATGGGTTCTCCACTCTTGCATCTCCATTGACTAAATTGACACAGAAGGCGGTTAAGTTCCAGTGGTCCGATGCTTGTGAAAGGAGCTTCCAGGAATTGAAATCAAGATTGACTTCGGTGCCGGTATTGATCCTGCCAGAGGGTACCGAGGGGTTTGTGGTGTTTTGCGATTCTTCAAGGATCGGTCTTGGGTGTGTATTAATGCAACACGGTAAGGTTGTAGTATATGCTTCAAGGAAACTTAAGAGTCATGAAAAGAACTATCCAACTCATGACTTAGAGCTTGCGGCGGAGGTTTTTGCATTACTAATTTAGCGTCATTATTTGTATGTAGTCCATGTAGATGTATTCACGGACCACAAGAGTCTTCAATATATTTTCAAGCAGAAGGAATTGAACTTAAGGCAGAGGAGGTGGCTTGAGTTGCGCAAAGAATATGACATTGACATTTTGTATCATCCGGGGAAAGCTAATGTGGTGGCGGATGCTCTTAGTCGAAAATCTATGGGTAGTTTGGCTCACTTGGAGGCATGTCAAAGGCCCTTGTCCCAGGAGGTTCATCAGTTGGCCAGTTTGGGAGTTCATCTTGCGGACTCTAATGAAGGGGGAGTGATTGTGCGAAATAAGGCGGAATCATCGCTTGTGGAGGAAGTCAAGGAGAAACAATATAATGATCCACTGTTGGTGCAGCTGAAGGAAGGGATTCATAAACATAAGACTACGACTTTTTGTCTTGGCATGGATGACGGTACATTACGGTACCAAGGACGGCTATGTGTTCCAAACATAGATGGTATTCGGGAAAGAATCATGGAAGAAGCTCATACTTCTAGATATTCCGTGCACCCAGGCTCTACAAATATGTATCATGATCTCAAGGAAGTTTACTAGTGGAATGACATGAAGAGGGGTGTGGCGGACTTTGTGGCAAAATGTTAAAACTGTCAACAAGTGAAGGCCGAGCATCAAAGGCCCGGTGGGTTAGCTCAGAGTATAGAAATTCCAATATGGAAATGGGAAATGATCAACATGGATTTTGTGGTAGGGTGACCGCGCACTCTGCATAAGTTTGACTCAATTTGGGTGATCGTGGATCGACTCACAAAATCAGCACACTTCTTACCAGTTAAATCCACTGACACTGCAGAATAATATAATTGTATATCAAGGAAATAGTCAGGCTTCATGGCACTCCAGTTTCCATCATTTCTGATCGAGGGGCCCAATTCACAGCTAATTTCTGGAAGAAAGTTCAGCAAGTTTTGGTACGCAGGTAAATCTTAGCACGACTTTCCATCCACAGACTGACGGGCAAGCAAAGCGGATCATTCAGACGCTTGAGGACATGTTGCATGCGCGTGTGATTGACTTCAAGGGTAGCTGGGATGATCATTTGCCGCTCATAGAATTTGCTTATAACAACAACTTCCATGCTAGTATTCTGATGGCGCTGTTTGAGGCCTTGTGTGGTAGAAGATGTAGATCACGGATTAGGTGGTTTGAGGTTAGAGAAGCTGAACTAATAGGACCAGACCTTGTGCATCAGGCTATGGAAAATGTTAAGATCATAAAAGAGCGATTGAAAACTGCTCAGAGTCGTCAAAAATCCTATTCGGATGTTCGTCACAGAGACCTAGAGTTCAAGGAAGATGATTGGGTGTTTTTGAAGGTATCTCCCATGAAGGGGATCATGCGGTTTGGAAAGAAAGGGAAATTAAGTCTGAGGTATGACGTGCCGTATAGAATCATTCAAAGGATAGGTCAGGTGGCGTACAAGCTTGAACTACCACCTGAGATGTCATTAGTGCACCCGGTATTCCATGTGTCCATGTTGAAGAAGCTAGTTGGAGATCCGTCCGCTATTGTGCCGGTTGAGACCATCAAGGTTAGTGAAAAATTGTCATATGAAGAGATTCCAGTTGCTATTCTTGATAGACAGGTCCGAAAGTTGAGGAACAAACAAATTGCATCCGTAAAGGTATTATGGCAAAACCAGCAAATCGAAGAAGCTACTTGGGAAGCCGAGAATAAAATGAAAAAGAAGTAACCTCATTTGTTTGAATAACCATGTAATAGTTTTATGAAGTTGTTTCCCATAAATTTTGTATCACGTGTTCAGCTAATGTAAAGATATTCCTTCTTAGCTATATGTTCCTTATGAGGCCTTAGTGAGTGTTATTTTATGTTGTGTTGCGTTATTTAACCGTAAGAATATGTGTTAGGATGTGTTTCTGGGGCTCTCTGGCAGGTGGATAGGCCCAATTACAAAGGAAACGCTAGCAAAATTTTCAGAAAGTTAGGAAGTTAGGCAAATTTGGGGCTGATGGTATGTGGTATAACTGAAGCTGTATTAAGTGAACCTTGATCCTCATTCGAGGATGAATGATCTTAAGTGGGGGAGGATGTAAGGACCCGTAAAAGAATTTAAACCAAAAACTCGGGGTTTCGTGGTGCCAAGTTAGATTCCTGCATTTTTGAATTTAAACCAAGCTCGTCGCGGTTCGAACTTTTTGGATTGAACAGTACCCTACGGACTTAGAGGAAAATGTTTCGCAGAAGAACTTGTTTCTGTGGCCCATTATGCGGCCGCATAATCACTCTGCGAACCGCATAATGGCTGCAGAGTGAAGCAGAAAGTTTGGCCAATTTGAGGTCAGCTTTGCGATCGATTATGCGACCGCATAATCGATATGCGGACGGCATATTGGTCACATAATTACTCCTGGGTTTCTGCGAAGGGAGTTCTGCGGTGCATTATGCAACCGCAGAACAGGTATGCGGACTGCATACTGGTCGCATACCTAAGCCGAAAGTTCAGGCCCCTGAGGGCCATTTCTGCGGTCACTTTGCGGACCGCATAACCATTATGCGGTCGCATATGTGACCGCAGACCTGTGTCGGGGCACCTTTTTTTTAATTTAAAACCCGACCCCCATTCCATTAAAACACCCCTTTTGTCTATTTTGAAGTTCATTTATGATATTTCTAGAGAGAGAGAGAGGGTTCTAGAGGGAGGGCCTAAATCTTCATCAATTAATCTTCCACCATCACTCAAGGCTTTGGAAATATTCAAGTAAGGCACCAAATTCTTCATCCTAAAAGGTAAGACCTCATCACCCCAGCTCTTAATTTCAAACATAGGTATAATGTGGTACTAGTGTGATACTTCATAGGTATGAGGGTGGTTCATCTTGCATGCATGTGATAAAGAGTGTGGGAAAAATAAAAAGTGAGCTAGAACCATGAACCGTCTTTCTAATTCTGGGTTCAATTTGTTGTATTGCTAAAATAGATTGAGGTTTCTAAGGGTTCCGGATAATTCTAGAGTCTAAAGAAGCGCAATTGAGGTATGTATGGCTAACTATCTTCTTCTTAGAATCGAACTCTAGGTGTCCGAATAATTGGTTTAAGTTCTGACTTGATCATATTAGAATTGTTTGCCTTAGTGTGTTGGATTGAAATATTCATGCTCCCTAATTGTTCTAGATGTTCACCATGTCATCATGTTATTTGAGAACGTAATTATGATTTCCAAGCTCTTTCCCTTATGTGTGCAATACCTTGTGTGATGGTACTTATCGACATGAATGATGATGTTACTTGAACGAATAAAAAGAGAAAGACTTGAATTGTAAAATGTGCCCCAAGTGCCAAGAACTACTTAATAAATGAGATTGTATGTGCCATGTAATGAAATATGGGGAAGAAATGTGAATTGAGTGAACAATTGAAAGAGGTTATGTCTCAAGTGAGATAACTTAGCTGATCGAGCCGAGATCGGACGCCATGCTGTACATACTATGGCATTTGTGTTGGAATTATTGATTTACATTGTGGATATGGATATGTCTCACTTGAGATGTCTTAGCCGGCTGGGCCGAGACTGGACTCCATGTAAAAACACGGTGTCATTGTATGTTGTGGAATTTTGCACTAAAGATTATTAACCTAAAAAGATGGAAAGCTTGAATTGGAAACTATGTGATCTTAGTGTTTCTTTGTATTTCTGTGAAGCACTTATTGATTATTATGACTGCCTTCTCTTTGTTTCACTGTTCATTCTACTAAGATTGGTGTTTTCCTTACATACTAGTACTATTTTACAGTAGTAACGTCCCTTTTATCGGGGGCGCTACATCTTTGAATGGATGTAGGTGGTTCCATCGTAGATAGCGCTGATCGCAGATAGTGGTGCTCTCCCTCACACTCATCACAGCAGTCTTGGTGAGCCCCATTTCTTCCTGGGGTCATGTAGTTCTTTTTTTATATAAGTTACCACATTTTGAGGTATAGCCGGGGCCTTGTTGCCGGCATTGTCATGATTGTTTTTTGTATCATTAGAGGCTTCGTAGACATTTATGTGGGTCGTGTATGGGTATAGGAGTAGTCACTGGACTAAGTTGTATTTTGGAAATTTAACTATGGCATAATGTATATAATGAAAAATGGACTAGCAACGTTTATGCATGTATATCTGATCTCTCCCCTATTTAGCAGATGGTAACGCGTCCACTTTTCGGATCATGAATGATTCGGGTCGGGAAAGGCTAATAGGCTTGCTCAACCGGGTTCACTCGGTTGAGCGCCGGTCGCACTCCCGAGGTTGGGGCGTGACAATATAGGTGTAAAGATCCATGGGGAATCAAGATATAATATCAAAATCAAGTGGAAATCACCTACTCTCTTGCCTTGTGTGCAAATCCTCTTCCAAAATCGCCCCATCCAAGTCTAGGGTTCAATATATGAGAAAATGGGTCTAAGTCCTGAAATCCATTTTTAATAATCATGGGTGTAAGGACCCGAAAATCTTCACCCAAGACCTGGGGTTTCAGCAAGGTTTGGGTAATCAAGTGAATCTTAGTACAATCTTTCACCCGCAAACTGACGGGCAGGCAGAGCGGAATATTCAGACGCTTGAGGATATGTTGCGAGCTTGTGTTCTTAACTTCAAGGGTAGCTGGGATGATCATTTTCCGCTCATATAATTAGTCTAAAACAACAGTTAACATGCTAGTATCTAGATGGCACCGTTCGAGGCTTTATATGGTAGGAGATGTAGATCTCCCATTGGGTGGTTAGAGATTGGGGAAGCAGAATTGATAGGGTTGGACCTTGTGCATCAGGCTGTGGAGAAGGTTAAGATCATTACATGATGGTTGAAAACTACTCAGAGTCGTCAAAATTCTTATTCAACTGTGCGTCGTAGGGATTTGGAGTTCAAATAAGATAATTGGGTATTCTTAAAGGTCTCCCTTATAAAGGGGGTAATGCGGTTTGGTAAGAAAGGGAAATTGATTCCGAAGTACGTCGACCGTACAAAATCATTCAGAGGATTGGCCAGGTGGCTTACAGGCTAGAACTACCTCCAGAGATATCTTTAGTGCACCGGTGTTTCAGGTATCCATGTAGAAGAAGGTGGTTTGAGATCCGTCGCTTATTGTTCCGGTTGAGACTATTGAGGTTAACGAAGAATTGACGTATGAAGAAATTCCAGTTGCCATTCTTGATAGGCATGTTCAAAAGTTAAGGAACAAAGAAATTGCCTCCGTGAAAGTGTTATGGCGAAACCAACAGGTCAAAGAGGCCACCCGGGAAGCCGAGGAAGAGATGAATAAGGAATATCCTAATTTATTTGAATAGCTATGTAATTGTGTCCCTGATGTTGAAAGATAACTTTCTATAAACTATGTCCCCCTGTATGGCTTATGTTGAGGTTGCTCCTCCTTGGTAATGTAATATTTAGTGGCATTGTGGCCGGTGTTGTTTCTCTGTTGTTTTATATCGTTGTGTTGTGGTTATATTGTTAGGACCGGTTTTGGGATTTTTAGGCAGGTGGATAGGCCCCAATTATAGGGGAGCCTCTGGCGAAATCTCTGTAAATCTAGGGACTTAGTCAAATATTTGGAATGCTGGTGTGAGTTATAGCATATTGGGTGAATATTTACCCTCATTCGAGGACGAATGATCCCAAGTGGGGAAGGATGTAAGGACCTGAACAATTTCACCCAAAACTTGGGGTTTTGTGATTCCGTGGTAGACTTGTGCGTTGGGGAGTTGAAGAAATATTTTAGATGTGCAGGGCATTTCTGCAGTCTATTTTGCGGTGGCAAAACTTATCTGCGGACCGCAGATCTGCCGCAAACTGAAGCAGAAATATGGGAAATGTTTTGGACCATTATGCGGTCTAGTATGCGGCTGCATAATCATTTTGCGGGAAACACAACCCATCACAGATCCAGTGTAATAATTTCCAGAGGGGAGTTCTGCGGCGCATTATGCCACCACAGATTGGTTTTGTAGAGTGAGGCAGAAGTGCCCAGTTCCAGAGGGCCATTATGCGGTCCATTTTGCGGACCGCAGAAGCGTTATGCGGTCACATATGTGTCGGGGCTTCCTTTTTCTAATTCTTTCAACTGACCCTATTTTGATTAAACGCCTTTGGGGCTAGTTGTGAAGGCCAAAACCTATCATTTTAGAGAGAGGATGTGAGTTTCAATAGAGAGACAAGTAATTCCCAATTGCTTTGTTCATCAACATCTTGTCCAAGCTAAATGTAACAAGAAATCTCACAAGATTTTCATTCAAGAGGTAAGGTTCTAACTCTAGTCTTCAATTTCTAGTCAAGGTAGAAGATGGGTAATTGGGAGTATGATTTTTGGGTATGAGAGTTGTTATTTATGCATGCATGTAGCTATGAGGATGGAGGGGAGGTAATTGAACTAGTGTGAGTAAACTCTTGGTCTTGCATTAGTTGTGGAGTGAAGAAAATCTTGTGGAAGAACCTTGTAATCAAATTCGCACACCTAGTGTTTGATAAAATGATCAAATGAGGTGAAACCATGAATATCTTCCTAATTTGTGTTCAGTTTTGCTATGTCTCTAAATAGATCGAAGTTTCTAGTATTTTTTGGAACTTTGTAGTGAATTAAGGAAAGGTCAAAGCGAGGTATGAAGGATAAACTCTTCTTCTAGTATCGGAATTCCCGAATCCATGTAAAATTCTACCATGTGTAGTCGAACTAGAAACGCTATTGATATTGGGTATTCAAACTAGTAAAATCGATTCCCGATTGGCATAACGTGTTTGAACCCTCGTGTGTTAATGATTCTTTATTTTGACTTAATTATGCTACAACTCTTTTGGGAAGAAGATCTTGTATGAAATCAATGTGATTAAACACTTATTTCTCACTTGATGAAACCTTATGAACTTACACTTGGTAAGGCCAAAGGTGCCAAATAGTTTATTTAAACGGGAACTCTTTGTACAAACTATTATTATTTTGGGAGTCCAAAATATGTCATTGTGAATACAACTCCACCCGCATACATTGGGGTGAGACGTAGAGGCCGCTTTGTGTAGAGTTTGTTTTATAGTGAATACACCTCCACCCGCATATATTAAGGTGAGGTGACAGGGCCCCTTTGTGTAGAGTTTCATGTATTGTGATTATTGCACCTCCATCCGAATACATTGGGGCAAAGCGGAAGAGCCGCTTTGTGTAAAGAGAGTTGTAGAGGATCCCCGACTTACGAATTTATAAATGTTATTGAAAGCTCTTAATACATTTGCCATGGCTTTAACGACTAACTAAGCCTTTTATTGTTACCATAATTCATCATATTCATGTTGTATTTCCAAGTCCTTGGATAGGTGTTTGGTTGTCATACTAGTACTATTCGACATGTACTAACGTCCCTATTTCTAGGGCCGATGCATCTTTAATGGATGCATGTGGTTCCAAAACGGAGGACATTGACCAGTAATAGTGGTACATTCTCATCCCGGTTGCCTTGGTGATCCCCACTTCATTTCGGGGTCGTGCATCTTTTGTTGTACGTGTATTATGTTTTTAGGTATAGCCGGAGCCTTGTTTTCGAAACTATCATTGTACTCTTTTGTATCTATTAGAGGCTCCGTAGACTTGCTGTGGGTTGTGTATTGGTAGTGGGAAGTTTACCTTTTTGGTGTTAATTAATGAAGTTTACCTTCTCTTTATTTATGGGTGAGTTGGGTAGAAGAAAATCAAGTAGGCTTGCTCGGATGGGTTATCTCGGTTAAGAACCGGTTGCGCTCCCCGAGGTCGAGGCGTAACAAACTTGGTATAAGAGCCTAAGGTTTTAAAGTGCCCTAGGATGTCTCAGAGCCGTGTCTAGTAGAGTCCTTCTTATCAGTGTGTTGTCGACCACATCTATAATTAGGAAACTACTTGGGCACTTAGGAATAATACCCTTCTTTGATGTTCTCGATCGTACGATAAAGCTAATTGTAAGATTGTTCCTCCTTTAACTCGTGTATTGCTCTAACATTTAGTACATGGCGCCTAAGAAGAAGGTAAATCTGACCAAGGAGTCATTGTCACCCCAGGAGTGGTAGTACATTCGATATTTGATGATGCGGGTGAGCACTCGAGGGGTGAGGATATTACCCCAATTACTATACCGCCTGAATCTACTATTCCTACTCAGACTTCACCAGTTCCTACACCTACTAAGGGTGTAACGGTCCCTCTAACTGATATTCCAGTTCCACCTCCAGCTCCAGCTTCCGGTCCCGGTGTTTCTGATGGGGATCTTAGGGGAGCCATACAAATGTTGGCTCAGATAGTGCACTCCCAGGCCCAGAGATCAAATGTTGAACCCACTTCTTCTAGTCAGTAGGAGATTCCGCTAGTTTCAGGGTGAATAGGTTTCTCCAGTTGGATCCTCAAGTGTTCACAGGTACTGATCATGAGGAGGACCCCCAAGACATCATTGATGAGATGCACAAGACTCTCCGAGTTATGCATGCTACTGAGACGGAGGAAGTGGAGTTGGCCTCCTACCGCCTGAAAGGGGTGGCCTATTCTTGGTTTGAAATGTGGGAGGAGTCCCGTGAGGAAGAGAGCCCTCTGACAAAGTGGAGTGAGTTCACTGATGCTTTTATGGATCATTTCTTGCCTGCCTAAACTTAGGTGGCCCGTGTCGATGAGTTTGAGAGCCTGAAGCAGGGTCGCATGAATGTGTGGGAGCACCATATGGAGTTCGCGCTCCTGTCCAAGTATGTTATTCACATTTTACCCACTATGGAGGTTAGAGTGTGCCGGTTTGTGCATGGTCTTAGATCCTTGGTTGTTAATGAGGCCGCTACAACTGCCTTGAATTCTAATATGAACTATGGTAGGATGGTGGCGTTTGCTCAAGCCACAGAGGACCATAAACTGAAAAATAGAAGAGAGCGTGAGGGTAGTAGCAAGGCTCGGACCGCGGGCAACTTGGGTTATTCTTCTGGTGGTGGTAGGTCGTCATTTAGGGGAGGGTCATCTGGACCATCTCAATAATTCTCTCAGTCTTCGATAAGTGCATATCCATCCGAGCCCAGCCAGGGCAACAGGGGACCCCACTAACATGGTCGGCCTAGAGAGAGATTCCACTAGTAACGGAGGCCCCCATGCCCTAAGTATGGGAGGATGCACTTTTGGGCCGTCTTCATGGACCTACCTATATGCTATGAGTGTGGTATGAGGGGTCACATTCAGAGGGAATACCCCTCATCCCGCCGGATAATGGGCAGAGGTACGACGCAGCCATCTAGTTCTGCAGTTACTATATCCACAACACCTCCTCCAGCTCGAGGCACCCCAGCACTCATAGGGCGTGGTGCAGCTAGGGGTGGTGCACAGAGTTCGGGAGGACCCAACATATTTTATACTATATGGAGGCGTCGAGATTTAGAGGCTTCTCCAGATATTGTCATAGGTATATTGACTGTCCAATCCCATGATGTATATGCTCTTATTGATCCCAACTCCACTTTGTCATATGTCACTCTTTATGTTGCTCTGGAATTTGGTATAGAACTGGAACAGTTTCATGAGCCGTTCTCTGTATATACTCCAGTTGGAGAGTCTATTATGTCCGTGCGGGTTTATAGGGATTGTGTTTTCAGGGTGCATGGTCGGGACATGCTGGCCGATCTCATAGAATTAGGGATAGTTCATTTTGATGTAATAATGGGGATGGACTGGATTTATTCATGTTTTTCTAAGCTTGATTATCAAACTAGGACCGTTAGGTTTGAATCTCCAAATGAGTCAGTGATTGAATGGAAGGGGGAGGATGTGGTGCCGAAGGGTAGGTTTATTTCTTACCTTAAGTCCACAATGATGATTAACAAAGAGTGTATTTACCATTTGGTCCGGGTTACGGATACCGATGTTGAGGCACCTACACTTGAGTCCATGCCGGTTGTGAATGAATTTCCGGAGGTCTTTCCGGGTAAGCTCCCTGGGATCCCACCAGACAAGGAGATTGATTTTGGGATTGATGTGATGCGAGGCATGCAGCCTATATCTATTCCACCCTACAGAATGGCACCGGCAGAATTGAAAGAGCTAAAAGAACAATTGAAGAATTTGTTAGAGAAGGGTTTTATCTGGAGGAGTGTGTCACCTTAGGGTGCAACGGTCCTTTTTGTAAGAAAGAAAGATAGGTCACTGAGAATGTGTATTGACTATCGGCAGCTGAACATGGTTACAATAAAAACTAAGTACCCACTGCCAAGGATAGATGACATGTTTGACCAATTGCAAGGTGCTAAGTATTTCTCCAAGATTGTTTTAAGATCCGGATATCACCAATTGAAGATTAGGGAGCAGGATATTCCAAAAATAGCTTTCAGGAACCGGTAGGGGCACTATGAATTTATGGTAATGTCTTTTGGGATAACAAATTCCCCCGCAACTTTCATGGATCTTATGAATCGAGTCTTCAAGCCTTTTCTTGACTCTTTCATGATTGTGCTTATTGACGATATACTTGTATAGTCGCGAAGTCGAGAGGACCATGCCGATCATGTCATGGCAGTTTTGCAGACCCTGTATCAACACCAGTTATATGCAAAGTTTTAAACATGAGAATTTTGGCTTGAATCTCACATATTCTAGGGTCATGTCATCTCTAGAGAAGGAATTGAGGTTGATCCTCAGAAGATTGTAGCTGTGAAGAATTGGCTAAACCTACTACCCTAATAGAAATTCGTAGTTTCTTGGGCTTAGCAGGATATTAAAAGAAGTTTGTGGAGGGGTTCTCTACTCTTGCCTCTCTGTTGATCAAATTGACGCAGAAGGAGGTTAAGTTCCAATGGTCATATGTGTCACGCAACAAACTCGGGGAGCGCGACCGGCGCTCAACCGAGTAAACCCGACCGAGTAAGCCTATTTGATTTCCTTCTACCCAATCTCATCCATGAATAAAGAGGCGATGCACTCTATTAATCAAACACTAAAAATATTTTATCAACAACTCTCATTAATTACATTTGCAACTTCGTTCGTAATTTCCAAAGTATTTCAAGTTTATAGATATAATGAAAAACATGTTTGCCAAATAGCAACATTTCTAGTTAAATTCCAACATCATACACCACCCACAACCTGTCTACGGAGCCTCTAAGTATGACGGAAGAATAGTATGGAAGTGCCGGAAATAAGGCTCCGGCTATACCTCAAGACACAAAGTGTAACATCAAGTGGCATCAGGCTCGGAATAGAGTAGGGCTCACCACAACCTGCTGAATAGGGAGTAACTGCTAACGAGGACCAAAGTTGCCCGCTGCTGAATCACCTGCATCCATTGAAGATGCAGCACCCCCAACAAAAAGGGACGTTAGTACATATGGAATAGTACTAGTATGTAAAGCTAACTGTCCTCTTTCAAAATAGAATGCCAATGTAAGAAAGGGAAAACCGTGGAAACAATAATCAACAATCAATGATATTCAAATGCCAAGTTAAAACATAATAATTTCTAAAATATGAAGATAACATTGTGAAGTGATAATCAAAATATGATGATAATATTATTTTTTTTGTTGCGAGATCTTTAGCACCGATATATCACTGTTCACAATTTTACCTTTTGCAATACCCATATTCACAATACCAATACCACCGTTCACAATACCAATATTCACAATGTCAATACCACCGTAGTTTTAGAACGGAGTCCGATCACGGCCCGATCGGCTAGGCTGTCTCACTAGAGACATCAACCATAATCATTACCAATACCAATACTACCGTACTTTTAGCATAGAGTCTGATCACGACCCGATCGGCTAGGCCATATTATTTGAAGACATCAACCACAATCACATTTCTGTGCAAATATACCACCATGAATCTAGCACGGAGTTCGATCACAACCCGATCGGTTAGGCTGTCTTATTTGATGACATCAACCAAAATCACAAATTCAATTATAATTTCCAGCATAATCACCACCATGTGTGCGGCATGGTGTCCGATTACGACCCGATCGGCTAGACTGTCTTATTTGAGACATCAACCATTTTATATCAATCAATCTTATCCCAATTAAGAGAAATAATTTTATCACATCAATCTCATCCCAAATAAGAGGAATAATTTATTACATCAATTTCATCCCAAATAAGGGAAATAATTCACAAAGATAACATAAGTGTAGATGTATTTACCTCATCATCTTTCATATTGTATAAATCTCCACTGGTATTTTTAACCAATTACAACAACAATATTTCCTTGGCTATTTTGTCCATTCACAAGATTCTTTATTCTAGGCACGGTGGCCATATTTGTTATTCCACCCTTTCATTTCTTCCCTCTCATGTATCATCATCATAAATATCAACATACATATAATATTCCGGAAATCACAACTTTAAGTTCATTAGAAATGAATAATTTAAGCACAATAGATTTCTTTCCGAGAAATGGAGTAAAATATTTGGCAATTGATGCGCTAGTTAAAATCATCAACAAATAACACACCATTTATTCATGACATATTTTCCCCCAAAAAGGAAAATACACAATTTTCACTCATGAATATGAAAGAACGCAAAACACATTGAAAATAGTCCCAAATCATAGCGTTTGTTAAAACAACCACATATAGGCATGATTTGAGTTTATAAGCTTTTAGGAAATTCTATTTTCGAAGTCAATTCGGAATAGTTGAATCATGGCTCATTTCATAACCTTTCTCACATTATTTCATTTCATTGGCACCATTGGCCACAAGTATAACTTTCACTTATATCAATCATCGCATTTCATACTTCTTTCACATATTTTAATTCCATTGTGACCATTGGCAACAAGTATAACTTTCACTTATATCAATCATCGCATTTCATACTTCTTTCACATATTTTAATTCCATTGTGACCATTGGCAACAAGTATAACTTTCAGTCTTGCACATTGGCCACACTTTATATCCCAATTCACTTATTTCACTTCCAACCATCTTTATAGGTTATCAAAAATAAGACATTTCCAATCATTACTTTAGGTACACATATGAGCAATTAAGTGTCCTAAGCATATTGAGTTTTCTCACACAATTTGGAATCATAACCTTCATTTGAAACACAACTCAAAGACATAGTATTTTAATAAACATATCATTCTTGAACACATTCCCAAAGGATAACATAATGTGTTAGGAACATTCGGAACATGTTTTGAATACTTAATTCTCGACACCTTTCTTATTTGGGACAGTCAAATTTATTGGGAATAACTCGAAACATAGAATAAGGAACTTGAAACAACCATACTTGAAACTTATGAGAACATCATCGAATTCAATTCTAAGAGAGTAGTTTTGCCAACATACCTTGCTTTGAGCTTTCCTTAGATTACTACAATATTCCGAAAACACTAGCAATCCCAATATATTTTGAGACATAACAAAATTGAACCATAATTAGGAAGATATTCATGGTCTCAGCTCATTTGAGCATTTTATCAAACACTAGGTGTGCATATTTAACTACAAGGTTCTTCTATAAGATTTCCTTGTTTGGCAATAGAAAGCCTCAAAGAGAGATAGAACTTATGTGACACCAGCCGCCTCTTAGAATGTAGGAAAAATCATTTTAACTCGAAAT
Source organism: Nicotiana otophora (assembly GCA_000715115.1). Classification (NCBI taxonomy): domain Eukaryota; kingdom Viridiplantae; phylum Streptophyta; class Magnoliopsida; order Solanales; family Solanaceae; genus Nicotiana; species Nicotiana otophora. The sequence continues at coordinate 121,088 of AWOL01S0004710.1, read as the reverse complement.
GAGAATGTTCTAGCACCCTGAATGTGATATGGGTTTCAAGATACACAAAGTTGCATTACGCTCTTAACTGTATGCAAAAGAAGTTGAACATTTGTGAGATTATTATCATTCTGACAACTTAACCCTTCGTGATAGTTGATTCTATATGAGAATACAATAGATACAACAAACGTTTCTTACAAATCAATATGCTCTCATGTTACTAGATGGTGAACAGGATTCATGATAATATACACAAAGGAACAAAGTGATTGTTCAAACCATAGGAGCAACATACACCAGAGAGAAAAAGAGTGGCTCAAGAAGGACCTCAACACTAGGTTGCTTTACATTAGATTTGATGCCACATAGGAAAATATTATGGTAGTGCGTGCACAGGCACAAGTGAGCAGATGTTATCCATTTGAATCAAAATGTTCTGTAAGAAACTCATCAGGTATGGTATCTTGTTGAGAATTTAGGAAATCAAGTGGGAAGTATTACTCCTAGAGTTATAACTCAATTGAAGGACATATTTATATATCTCAATTCCACAAGAGGTTGTAAATAAGAGAATTTGTAATAAAGTGGATTCACGAATAAAGCGTCTCGTTCAAAGAGTAGGTACATGCACTGTTTTGTGATCCAACATCTTGTTAAGACCATGTTTATGTGAGCTCTTCAATATGGGTGCACATATACAACAAGTAAAAATTATGCGGTGTTCATAACGATATAGTAAGGAGTGACTTACTTGGTAACTTTAGATTGATAGGGCAGTACCTTACTTGATGCCCCTCAACTCCACAACCATAATGTATTTCAAGAGTCATGCAACACGTCCCCAGGTGGCGTTTCTTACAAATCAAGCATTCCTACTTATAGGTACAAACAACCCTCTTTCGTTTCTTAGGTGCTCTTACCACATGGTCCGGTGGCACGATAACACTAATACGGGCAATTACACTTCCCTTAGCAACTGGTTCTCTCATTCCCGTAGGTTACTCATACGGAAAATGTGACATAATGAGAAAATTAGCTTCCTACCTTGATCTCTATCGTACGATCAGGAGTATCAAAGAAGTGAGAAATTCCTAAATGTCCAAGTAGTCTCCTCATTATAGATGTGGTCGATAACACACCGATAAGAAGGACTCTACTAGACACAGCTCCGAGACATCCTGGGACACTTTAAAACCTTAGGCTCTGATACAAAGTTTGTCACGCCCCAAACTCGGGGAGCGCGACCGGCGCTCAACCGAGTAAACTCGGCCGAGAAAGACTATTAGATTTTCTTCTACCCAAACTCATCCATGAATAAAGAGGAGATGCACTCCTTTAATCAAACACTGAAAATATTTTATTAATAACTCGCATTCATTCCATTAGCAACTTCCTTCGTAATTTTCAAAGTATTACAAGTTTTTAGATATAATGAAAAACATATTTTCCAAATAGCAACATTTCTAGTTCAATTCCCAATATCATACATCACCCACAACCTGTCTACGGAGCCTCTAAATATGATAGAAGAATAGTATGAAAGTGCCGGCAACAAGGCCCCGGCTATACCTCAAGACACAAAGTGTAACATCAAGTGACATCGGGCCCAGAATAGAGTACGGCTCACCAAAACCTGCTGAATAGGGAGTAACTGCTAACGAGGACTAATGTTGCCCGCTGCTGAATCACCTGCATCCATTGAAGATGCAGCACCTCCGGTAAAAAAGGACATTAGTACATATGGAATAGTACTAGTAAGTAAAGCTAACTGTCCTCTTTCAAAATAGAATGCCAATGTAAGAAAGGGAAAATGATAGAAATAACAATCAACAATCAATGATATTCAAATGCCAAGTTAAAACATAATAATTTCCAAAATATGAAGATAACATTGTGAGGTGATAATCAAAATATGATGATAATATTATTTTTTTGTTGGGAGATCTTTAGCACCGATATATCATTGTTGAAAATTTCACCTTTTACAACATCAATACCATCGTTCACAATACCAATATTCACAATACCAATACTACCATACTTTTGGCACTGAGTCTGATCATGACCCGATCAGCTAGGCTATCTCATTAGAGACATCAACCACAATCACTATCAATAAAAATACAATCGACTTTTAGCACGGAGTCCGATCACGACCCGATCGGCTAGGCCATCTTATTTGAAGACATCAACCACAATCACTATCAATAAAAATACAATCGACTTTTAGCACGGAGTCCGATCACGACCCGATCGGCTAGGCCATCTTATTTGAAGACATCAACCACAATCACTATCAATAAAAATACAATCGACTTTTAGCACGGAGTCCGATCACGACCCGATCGGCTAGGCCATCTTATTTGAAGACATCAACCACAATCACTATCAATAAAAATACAATCGACTTTTAGCACGGAGTCCGATCACGACCCGATCGGCTAGGCCATCTTATTTGAAGACATCAACCACAATCACTATCAATAAAAATACAATCGACTTTTAGCACGGAGTCCGATCACGACCCGATCGGCTAGGCCATCTTATTTGAAGACATCAACCACAATCACTATCAATAAAAATACAATCGACTTTTAGCACGGAGTCCGATCACGACCCGATCGGCTAGGCCATCTTATTTGAAGACATCAACCACAATCACTATCAATAAAAATACAATCGACTTTTAGCACGGAGTCCGATCACGACCCGATCGGCTAGGCCATCTTATTTGAAGACATCAACCACAATCACTATCAATAAAAATACAATCGACTTTTAGCACGGAGTCCGATCACGACCCGATCGGCTAGGCCATCTTATTTGAAGACATCAACCACAATCATAATTTCAATCACAATCTCTGTGCAAATATACCGCCGTGAATCTAGCATGGAGTCCGATCACGAGCCAATCGGTTAGGCTGTCTTATTAGATGACATCAACCAAAATAACAATTTTAATTACAATTTCCAGCACAATCACCACCATGTGTGCGACATGGTATCCGATCACGACCTGATCGGCTAGGTTGTCTTATTCGAGACATCAACCCTTTTATATCAATCAATCTTATCACAATTAAGAGGAATAATTTTATCACATCAATCTCATCCCAAATAAGAGGAATAATTAACAAAAATAACATAAGTGCAAATGTATTTACCTCATCATCTTCATCCACATTGTATAAATCTCCAATAGTATTTTCAACCAATGACAACAACAATATTTCCTTGGTTCTTTTGGCCATTCACAAGATTCTTTATTCAAGGCACGGTGGCCATATTTGTTATTCCACACTTTTATTTCTTCCCTATCATGTATCGTCATCATAAATATTAACATACATATAATATTCCGGAAACCATAACTTTAAGTTCATTAGAAATGAACAGTGTAAGCACAATAGATTTCTTTCCGAAAAATAGAGTAAAATAATTGGCAATTGATGCGCAAGTTAAAATCATCAACAAATAACACACCATTTATTCTTGACATATTTCCCCCAAAAAGGGAAATACACAATTTTCACTCACGAATATGTAAGAACGCAAAACACATTGAAAATACTCACAAGTCATAGCATCTGTTAAAACAACCACATATAGGCATGACTTGAGTTTATAAGCTTTTAGGAAATTCTATTTTCGAAGTCAATTCGGAATAGTTGAATCAAGGCTCATTTCATAACTTTTCTCACATTATTTCATTTCATTGTCACTATTGGTCACAAGTATAACTTTCACTTATATCAATCATCGCATTGCATACTTCTTTCACATCTTTTAATTCCATTGGCACCATTGGCCACAAGTATAACTTTCACTCTTGCACATTGGCCACACTTGATATCCCAATTCACTTATTTCACTTCCAGCCATCTTTATAGGTTATCAATAGTAAGACATTTCCAATCATTACTTTAGGTACACATATGAGCAATTAAGAGTCTTAAGCATATTGAGTTTTCTCAATTTGGAATCATAACCTTCATTTGAAACACAACTCAAAGACATAGCATTTTAATACACATATCATTCTCGAACATATTCCCAAAGGATAACATAATGTGTTAGGAACATTCGGAACACGTTTTGAATACTTAATTCTCGACACTTTGCTTATTCAGGACAGTCGAATTTATTGGGAATAACTCGGAACATAGAATAAGGAACTTGAGACAACCATACTTGAAATTTATGAGAACATCATTGAATTCAATTCTAAGAGAGTAGTTTTGCCAACATACCTTGCTTTGAGCTTTCCTTATATTACTACAATGTTCCGAAAACACTAGCAATCCCAATATATTTTGAGACATAACAAAATTGAACCATAATTAGGAAGATATTCATGGTCTCAGCTCATTTGATCATTTTATCAAATACTAGGTGTGCAAAGTTAACTACAAGGTTATTCTATAAGATTTCCTTCACTCCACAAAAACCTTATTAGTACAAGGATGTATAAATAATACTCTTACACCCAAGAATCATACTCCCAATCACCCATCTTTTACCCCAAACTAAAAATTAAAGATGAGGGGTTTGAATCTTACCTCTTAGATGAAGATCTTGTGATTAGCTTCCTTGATTCTTGAAGTTTGGTACAGGATTGGATGATTAGAATATTAGGTTCTCTCCTTCTCTCTCTAAATGCTCTTACCTCTCTCTAAAATGCTCAGAAAAAAACCCCAAAATAAGCCCTATAGGCTATTTATCAAATTGAGGTCGGTTTATGAAAACAAAAACATTAACCCTCCGAAATGAGGTTTGCGGTTACATAATGGACCGTAGAATGGGTATGCGGGTCGCACAATGCATCATAGAATCGATGTCCAAAACTAGGCTGTGCTGGCCAGGTCTGCGACCATTTTGCGGTCGCATAACCACTTCTGCGATCGCATAATGGTCGCAGAATTGGTCGCAGAATCGCATTCTGCCAGCCTTTGGTAATTTGGTCATAACTTCTTATAGGAATGTCCGAATGATGAACGGTTTGAAATATTAGAAGCTAGACACATAGACCTTTCTTTATATAGATAATAAACTATATAAATCTTCATATCGAGAGTGTTATTCTCGTTTGAAGTTAGGTATTGTGCGAACTCAGTTGAAACTTTATTCCATCATAAAATTTTCACCTTGATTTAGCCTTCGGCCTCTTCTTAGACCATAAACCATTATTAATGCACCTCATACATATATTATCATTATCAATTGATATCATTTATATAATAGCCCTTGTCAGCAAACAAAATAATATAATTAGCGCACGTCAACTTTCTTAATAGCGCTGAAGTACTTTGAAATTCTTTGGGGTGTTACAAGATGCTTGTGAAAGGAGCTTTTAGGAGTTGAAATCGAGATTGACTATGGCATCGGTTTTGCCTCTACCAGACGGTACAGATTGGTTTGTGGTATATTGTGATGCTTCATGGATCAGACTTGGGTGTGTGTTAATGTAACATGGCAAGGTGATAGCTTATGCTTCTAGAAAACTCAAGCATCATGAAAAAAAACTATCCAACACATGACTTATGCAGTGGTGGTATCTGCATTGAATATTTGGCATAATTATCTATATGGTGTCCATGTGGATGTATTCATAGACCATAAGAGTCTTCAATATATTTTCAAATAGAAAGAATTGATTATGAGGTAGAGAAGATGGTTTGAGTTACTCAAGGATTACAACATCGATATCTTATATCATCCGGGGAAGGCTAATGTTGTAGAAGATGCTCTTACCCTGGAATCTATGGGAAGTTTAGCTCACTTGGAGGCATGTCAAAGGCCGTTGGCCAAGGATGTTCATCGGTTGGCTAGTTTGGGAGTTCGTCTTATGGACTCTAGTGAAGGTGTGGTGATTGTGTAAAATAGGGCTAAATCGTCGCTTGTGGTGGAAGTCAAGGAGAAGTAATACAACGATCTATTGTTGGTACAATTGAAGGAGGGGATTCATAAACATAAGATCATGGACTTTTCTCTTGGCATGGATGATGGTACACTAAGGTACCAAGGGCAACTATGTGTTCCAAACGTGGATGGTCTCTAGGAAGAATCATGATCGAGGCTCAAACTTCTAGGTATTCCATGCACCCGGGCTCTACAAATATGTACCATGATCTTAAGGAAGTCTACTCGTGGAGTGATATTAAGAGGAATGTAGCGGACTTTGTGGAAAGATTTCCAAATTGTCAGCAAGTGAAGTCCGAACACCAAAGGCCCGGTGGTTTGGCATAGAACATAGAAACTCCGATGTGGAAATGGTAGATGATCAATATGGACTTTGTGGTAGGACTACCTCGCACTCCTTGCAAGTGTGACTCGATTTGGGTGATTGTGGATCGACTCACGAAATCAGCATACTTCTCACCTGTTAAGGCTACCGACACAACGGAATAATATGCTCAGTTGTATATCAAGGAAATAGTCATGTTGCATGGCATTCCAGTTTCTATTATCTCAGATCGAGGAGCACAGTTCAAAACCAACTTTTGGAAGAAATTTCAGTAAGGTTTGGGTACTCAGGTGATTCTTAGTATAACTTTTCACCCGCAGACTAACGGACAGGCATAGCGGACTATTTAGACGTTTTAGTATATGTTGCGAGCTTGTGTTCTTGACTTTATGGATAGTTGCGATGATCATTTTCCGCTCATAAAATTTGTCTACAATAACAATTATCATGCTAGTATCCATATGGCACCGTTCGAGGCTTTATATGGTAGGAGATGTAGATCTCACATTGGGTGGTTCAAGATTGGGGAAGCAGAATTGATAGGGTCGGACCTCGTGCATCGGGCTATGGAGAAGGTTAAGATCAAAAGTCCTATTCGTATGTGCGTCGCAGGGATTTAGAGTTAAAAGAAGATGAATTGGGTATTCTTGAAGGTCTCTCTTATGAAGGATGTAATGCGGTTTGGTAAGAAAGGGAAATTGAGTCTGAGATATGTCGGACCATACAGAATCATTCAGAGGATTGTGCATGTGGCTTATAGGGTAGAACTACCTCCAGAGATATCTTTAGTGCACCCGGTATTACAGGTATCCATGTAGAAGAAGGTGGTTCGAGATACGTCGCTTATTGTTCTGGTTGAGACTATTGAGGTTAACGAAGAATTGACGTATGAAGAAATTCCAGTTGCCATTCTTGATAGGCAAGTTCAAAATTTGAGAAACAAAGAAATTGCCTCCGTGAAAGTGTTATGGCGAAGCCAAGAGGTCGAAGAGGCCATCTAGGAAGCCGAGGAAGAGATGAAGAAGAAGTATCCTAATTTATTTGAATAGCTATGGAATTGTGTCCTTGATGTTGAAAGCTAACTTTCAATAAATTATGTTCCCCATGTACGGCTTATGTGGATATTGCTCCTCCTTGGTAATGTAATGTTTAATGGCATTATGCCCCGTGTTGTTTCCCTGTTATTTTATATCGTTGTGTTGTGGTTATGTTGTTAGGACTGGTATTGAGATTCGCTGGTAGGTGGATAGTCCACAATTAGAGAGGAGACGTTTGCGACATTTCTGGAAATGTAGGGAGTTAGTAAAATATTTGGAACTGCTGGTGTGAATTATAGCAACTGAGTCACATTGGGTGCTAATGGTGAATTTTGACCCCCATTCAAGGACGAATGATCCAAGCAGGGGAGGATGTAAGGCTTCGAAAAATTTCACCCGAAACCCGGGGTTGCGTGATTTCGAGGTAGACTTTTGCTTTGGGGAGTAGAAGAAAATTTTTGTAAGTGCATGGCATTTTTGCGGTCCATTTTGCGGTCACAGAACTTATCTGCAGATCGCAGATCTGCCGCAGAATGAAGCAGAAATGTAGGCAAATTTTTAGACCAGTATGCGGCCGCATAATCATTTCGCGGGCCGCACAACCCATCGCAGATCCAGCATGATAATTTCTAGAGGAGAGTTCTGCGGTGCATTTTGCGACCACAGAATTGGTAAGCGGACCACCGACTAGTCGTAGAATGAGGCAGGAGTGCCCAAATCTAGAGGGCCATTATGCGGTCCATTTTGCGGACCGCATAAGCGTTATGCGGTCGCATATGCGATAGAAGATCTGTGTCGGGGCTTCATTTTTCTAAGGTTTTTTACCCGACCCTATTTTGATTAAAAGCCATTGGGGCTCGTTTTGAAGGAAAAAACCTGTCATTTTAGAGAGAAGAGGGGAGTGTTCTATAGAGAGCGAAGTATGCCCCAAGTGCTTTGTTCATCAACATCTTGTCCAAGCTTTGAAATGCAACAAGAAATCTCACAAGAGTTTTATCCAAGAGATAAGGTTCTAACCCTAGTCTTCAATTTCGAGTCTAGGTAGATGATGGGTAATTGGAGAGTTGTTATTTTTGCATGCATGTAGCTATGAGGATGGAAAGGGAGGTAATTGAACTACTGTGAGTAAACTCTTAGTATTGAATTGGTTGTGGAGTAAAGGAAATCTTGTGGAAGAACATTGTAATCAAATTCGCACACCTAGTATTTGATAAAATGCTCAAATGAGGTGAAACCATGAATATCTTACTAATTTGTGTTCAATTTTGCTATGTCTATTAGGATTATTGCACCTCCACCCGCATACGTTGGGGTGAGGCGGCAGGGCCGCTTTGTGTAAAGGAAGTTGTAGAGGATCCCCGACTTAATAATTTATCAATGTTATGGAAAGCTCTAAATAAATTTTCTATGGCTTTAATGGCTACAAAAGCCTTTTATTGTTACCATGATTCATCATATTCATGTTGAATTTCCATGTCCTTGCATAGATGTTTGGTTTTCATACTAGTACTATTCGACATGTACTAACGTCCCTGTTTCCAGGGTGCTGTATCTTTAATGGATGTAGGTGGTTCCACAGCGGAGGACATTGACGAATGATAGCGGTACATTCTCTTCCTGGTTGGCTTAGTGAGCCCCGCTTCATTTCGTAGTTGTGCATCTTTTGTTGTATGTGTGTTATATTTTGAGCTATAGCTGGAGCCTTGTTGCCTACACTATCATTGTACTCTTTTGTATCTATTAGAGGCTCTGTATACATTGTGTGGGTTGTGTATTGGTAGAGGGAAGGTCAAGATAGTAATGTCGTATGTGTATCATATATTCCACTTCAACTATGAAAGTGTATGTATTTTGAGACTTTATAAATAAAGTAACTAATAGTGATGGAATTAGTGTCGTTCATGAACCCTCTTGATGTTAATTAATGAAGATTGCCTGCTCTTTATTCATGGGTGAGTTGGGTAAAAATAAATCTAGCAAGCTTGCTCGGCCGGGTTATCTCGGTTGAGCACCGGTCACGCTCCCTGAGGTCGGGGCGTGACAAAGGGGTTCGTAATTGCGAGCCTCACAAATGCGAGAATCATCTCGCAAATGCGAACTACATCCCTTGGCCTCAATCATTGCAATTGCGACTAGGAAACTCGCAAATGAGTACTCCCTTTTGCAATTGCGACACACTGACCTTTTCAGGCACCCTTCGGACTCTGGTTGATGTTCTGGGACCTTGGATAGATTCATTTAGTTGATTGAAACTCGTGTGTGAAGTCTGGTCGTGATCTAGAATTTTTAAGTGAGATTCGAATGCATTCAGAGAAGTTTGAAGGTATGAAAGTAAAGAGAAGGATTTTGATCATCGATTCTTGATTTTGATGTTGTGGCATTTTGGGAACTTGTATAATACTGGATAAGGTATTGGGACTGGCTTGTATGATTGGACGAGGTCTCGGGGGCCTCGGGTGTGTTTTGGGGTAGTTTCGGACCATGTCAGTGTGTTTTATTGTTGTGATAAATTGAGGAGAAGTCAAACCTATAGAATTATATCCACTTTTATGGAATTACCCAAATGAAAAAGTTGACAAACCTAAATAGAAGGAGTAAGGGTAGAGCCACCATCAATACACCACTCTACCTTGTTGTTTCTGTTGTTAAACTTTAGCACAAATAAAAACCATATCTCTACATCACCAAAATCAAATAAAATAAGATCGGCAAATAATCACTAAATTGATATGTGTTTGTCTACTTTCTATCTCAGAATTAGTATTGATTGAATATAGTTAAGTGCTTACTGAATATGTAAAGAAACATATCATATATTCACTGAGTTGATGAACATTGGGCTTGAGTGAATTTTAACAATAACAGGTTGCTGGATTTGTTTTAGTTCTTCGTGCACGCAATGGGAAGCATGCGTTTACAATAAAGGATTTGTGCGAGTGGTCATTTGTGCTTTATGTTTGCAATGGAAGTGTAGCATTCGCGAGGCTTGAGGTTGTAGTACTCCTTGTCGGCGACTGGGAGGTCGCGTTCGCGATGAAGAAGCTGGAGCTGGAGACCTAGCCTTCATGTTCGTGATAGAATGACCTGGTAAGGCATCACTTTGGTGGGACTACCTCACAATCGCGATGAAGGTTTTGGATCAAATGATGAATTGTGCTTCACGAACGCGAGGCACACGCCGCATTCGCAAAGGGTAATTTCTGGGCAGTGTATAAGTTAGCAAATCGGGAATTTGTTCATTTCAATTCTTTTCTCTCTTGCTAAGGCATGTTTTGGGCAATTTTGAGGTCCATTTTCATCATTTATCATAAGGTAAGTGATTTCCACTTGTTGTAAATTAAATACATGGATTATGTATGGATTTTTAACCATGGAACAAAAACAACCTAGTATAATCCCACTAGTAGGGTTTGGGGAGGATAGTGTGTACGCATACCTTACCCCTACCCTGGGTAGAGAGGATGTTTCCGATAGACCCTCGGCTCCCTCCCTCCAAGAACTCCCCACCTTGCTCTTGGGGTGACTCGAACTCACAACCTCTTGGTTGGAAGTAGAGGGTGCTAACCACTAGAGCAACCCACTCTTGAATTGATTTAACCAGGGAAATTGATAACAATTGTGGAATTTTGGAAGAAAACCTAGATATGATATTTTTGTGTTTTGGCCAAACAATTGGAGACGGAATTGGGAATAAATCATATATTTGAGTTCGCGGTGCTATAGGCAATATGGAGCTTCAAGAATTTATGGAATCCGGGCACATAGGCCCGGGGGTTAACTTTTTTGACTTTTTCTGTGGAGTTGAGAATTATTTCTACCTGCAAAATTACGAGTCTTTGAGTATATTTTGATTGGTTTCGGATCGTTTGGCATTGGTTTGAGATGTTAGAGAAGCATTGGAGCTGGTTATCGAATTTCGGAGCGAGGTAAGTCTTTTATCTAACCTTGTTAGAGGGAATTCACCCTCGTAGATGCTATACTTGATACGTGCTATGTGTTATGGGAGCTATACACATATGAGATGATGAGTGTCAGTGTGCATTCTAGATTTTTTATTATGTCCGGGTAGACGTACACTTACATCATGCTTAAATTGCACTACTTGAGTTATTTTTGCCTGTTTAAATACGTTAATTTATGTTTCTTCCTCAGAGTAGACTTGCATAGAGTATCAAACTTTGCTATTCTAGAATCTTGGCGCTCTGATTGAATAGCCGCAAATATTATACTTTCTCATAGGGATTTCTCCAATGTTGTATTTATTTGTCCAAAACTTTATTGAATTTCGCAACTAAGCAGTTCTATTATGGGATCGAGCTGAATGCCTCTGCAGTACTATTATGGGATCGGGTTGAACGCCTCAGCAACACCATTATGGGATCGGGTCCTTCACCTCAGCAATATTATGATATGCAACTATGGATCGGGCCATACAACCTCAGCGGTATTATGCGGTCGGGACATACGACCACGCCGAGATATTGTACAATCACTCTTATAAGATCGGGCCATTCGCCTAGGTAGAATCGTGTGTAATATTCGATAGAGAGTTAGCGTACCTATGAGTCTTCCTGACTTGAGATTTGACATTTTATTTGTTATTGGTCATATATATATACACATCCATCTATTTTTGTATTTACTCTTCTGTTGAGGATCGGGTTATACACATGTATCTGTTTTTGTTGCTTTTACTTTTTATGGCTCATACATGTCTACTTTTATTGCACTTCGATTATTGGACCACTAATAAGTGTCAATGTTGACCCCTTATTACTACTTCTTTGAGGTTAGGCTAGATACTTACTGGGTACGCATTGATTTATGGACTCATATACACTTCTGCACTAATTGTGCAGGTACGCAACATAAATGTTTGGTGGTCATACCAGCACATAGGCATAGTTGCTGAGGAGACTTTGTGGTGAGCTGCTCTTTACGTTACGATCTCAAGCAAACGGAGTCCCCATCCTGTTCATTTACTGTATTATGTCTATTTTCTATTTCTAACAGTTGTTGTAGCAGTAATATATATTCTAGTAAATGCTCAAACACTTGTGAGAGCAGGTTTTGGGATTTACATTCTTGTTCTTGGTCATTATGTTTTGATATTTGGATTTATGTTTTGACCACGTTTGGACATTTAAAATAATATCAGCATTTTACTAGGAAAATGAACGATTCCGGTTATTAAATCTTATTATTTGTTTTGAGATGCATTTGAATTATCTATCGGCATGCCGATTAAATTGTTACCTTGCCTAACACCAGTGTTGGGAACCATCATGGCCTATGGTAGGGATTGGGTCGTGACAACTTAGTATTATAGCACTAGGTTTACATAGGTCTCACCAGTCATGAGCAAGTCTAGTAGAGTCTTGCGGATCAGTGCGGAGACATCTGTACGTATCTTCGAGAGGCTACAAGACTATTAGGAGAACTTCCCTTCTTGATTCCTTGTCGGGAGACTTTTTTCGATTGAAGCTTATTTCTTCAGTTCCTTCCTACTACTCATACACGATGTTGAGCATTCGATATCAGGGCGGACTACCATTGTCGCCTTGTGGAGGGGTGTTCAGTCATTTCAATCCGGTGTTGGTATGCCCACGGGTTCAGGGTTATACACGGCGTATTGTGATGTTTCTCGCATTATTATTGCGCAGTGTTGGTGTAAATGGTAGGGTGTTTACTTATATGTTAAAGCAATGAATACATCAGGAGGAGGATTATTGGGTTCATGATTGGAAGTTTGGTATTTAATTCCAGCACATGAGAGGCATTGGGCTACAGATGTCCAGGCTTTGACCGACAAGGTTGTGAGATTGAGTATTTCCAAACTAGGTGAAATTATTGTCTGTGTTATTGTGTTGTCATCCTTGTTTGAGCGCATTAAAGCTCGTCGGTATAATGGTCTTCATTTGTTTGTCTTTCGGGGTACGGTGTTGCGAAGTGGTACCTAAGAAGCGGATATCGAAGATGACGGCATGTTGCAACTTCAGGGTCGAACTTGTGTTTCCAGTGTTGATGGTTTGAAAGAGATGATCCTTGAAGAGGCTTAGAGTTGATGGCATTCTATTTGTTCGTGTGCTATGGAGATGGATTGTGCTTTGCGGTGGCATTATTGGTGGCGGAGGATTAAAAAGGACATGGTGGGATATGTCTTGGATGGTTGAATTGTTAGTTAGTAGAGCATGAGCAAAAACTATCGAGTAGTTTACTTCAGAAGATGGCTAAACCAGAATGTTAGTGGTGTATGGATTTTGTGGTAGGCAGTCACATTCTTTCAGAAAGCTTAGTGTGATTTAGGTCATGGTGGACCTATGACTAAGGTTGTGTATTTCATTTTATATGGTGGCTTCTATACTTAGGAAGTTCAAATGTGACGAAAATAGTTTACTTGGAACGTAGAGGAATGTGAATGCTTGATTATCATTTTGGGATGCAATATAGCTTTGAGTTTTAAATGTATAGGTGGACCTTCAGTTGATGTTAATGGAATGAACAGACTCTTACACCTGGTGGACGAGTGTGGACTCGGGAGGATTAAGTGATTTCATAGTGGTTATAACCATGTCAATGTCGTTGGAGGATGTCGATATGGGATTACACAGGGGGGCTATATCCTCTGAGAAGGTTAGGGGTTGCATAATTTCTTATGAGGTTTGTATAAAGAGTTTAACCTTCTATCCAATGGGAGGCATGTGCTACGATGTGGGTCTGGATCGCTCGAACAAGGTGGCGCGAATATCTTGAGGTTGAGTGTGCATTTGGGTCCTTGGATTTTGTGATTGTGACTTAAAGCCAAGTGTGGGAGCCTACCATCGGTGTTTGGGTTGCCTGGTCATGTGTTTTTGTAATTTCTAGATCTCGGTATGCTGTGGATTAGTTACGATTGAGGGAGAGGACATCATGGTTAATTCGAGAAAGGAATTTGATGTATGTGTGCTACAATTCACCTTATTGATATCTCAACGTTGTGGAATGACTTAGATTTGATATTTCTTTGTAAATGTGATGTACAAGGGAAATGATTCAATCGATTTCTTCTTTTGGAGTATCCGTGTGCTAACGGGACACTAGTTGTTTGGTTATATATTCGGGACTCACTTAGAGTGGGTGATTCTCAACAATGGTTCTAGTGGGTTCAAGATTTAAGGTGTGATGCCTAAGGAATTTTGGGTTCATTATGCGGATAAGGATTGAGTTTTGACAGCGGAGTGTGAAGGAGACTTGGAGTATTTATATGATATCAGGGGGTCTGCAGTGCGGTGTTAGAGAGATGGTAAAAATAGTTTTAGATTCGCAGACGATCTCTTCGTAACGGGCGTATCAGTTGGAGGTACTATTAAGAGCATAACATGGTATAAAATGGCTTATGTGTATTGAGACAATGTGGTTTTGTGATTTGGGTTCACTCGAGATGAGTGTTGATTATAATCTGTTGTGTGTTGGAAAAGAAATGTTATTTTGAAAGCAAGTCGAGAGGAAATCTAAAGAAGTGGGGTCATTTTAATAGTGGCTTTGATGAGCATGGTAAGGAAAATGATCGTTTTCTTAGGTATAATAAGGCCATACAAGTGTTTCGCGGCTATACTTGTGGGCTTAGGAGTCTGCATGACTTGGTTGATTTAGAGGATTCAGTCTGATGGCTTGGTTATGTGCAAATGGGTAAAAAGAGTTTATGACGGTTTCGAACACGACTTGAGATTGGGGCTTCAACGGTCATAAAAAGTGGTTTCATGTGGCGATTGTTCTCCTGAGATGAGTTAAGTGAAAGAGTTCTAGCCGATAGAGTGCTTATTCTACTGGTGATTCAGGATTTATGATGAAATTCTTGTACTCTCACGTAATAGCATGATAGGTTAGTGAGTGGTGTGGAATTTGGATTCAAGGGTCAAGGTTGTAGTTCAGTTTTGACAGGAATGTCACATGTTTAAAGGATTGGGGTAGATTTTAGATGTTCAGAGTATACTAGCACTATATTAGTGTCGCCTGAGAATGGTGTGTTCTGTTTAAGAGGCATTGTGTATTGATTTGTGGATTTGTGTCTAGCATTATATAATAGTATGGTTGGTAGCTATGGATGCACAAATTTTGTTACTTTGTGCAGAAGGTTGTGGGAGTATCTCCTTTGGGATGATTGTGTAGGTGTGCCGTGTCAGTCATTTAAGTGGGAGAGATTGAGATCAGGAATGGAGATTTTGGTACTGTCGCAGATTGGAGAGTTTATATCTGAGAAACGCATTATTCCTTTGGTTTCAAACTATTGATGCGAACTATGAAAGTTTTTTGAGGATTTGAGGGTTGATTATATGTGTCACGGATAAAGTCATTGTGGATCTTGAAAGGATATTTACCTATTTTGAGATGTTGTTTAGAGGCCCATTGGCGGGCCTACTATGAATGTATACTCTACACTAGATCGGATATGTTTATTCAGCATATCATTTGTCTATAGATGAGTCTTCGGGTGTGATGCATGTTATTGTGAGGTGGCATAATTATTCACATGCATGTTGTGGTCCTGTATAGGCATGTGGGATTATATAAGCGAGATGGGTCTCGAGATGCTAGTTTGTTTATTGCACCTTATTCGTGCTTGGCCGTTTTCCTAGCTCATTACGCTATTCGTCTCCCCAGTGTTTTATTTAGGCATTAAGTACCCCTGTTGGGCCTCCTTCTTCACGATCGTGGTCACTAACCACACAACCGCAGTTCACAAAATCTCCTGCACGACACTTTGATTTTCTGAAATCTAGACATAAGGGGCTACAACTTATATTTTTAAATCACCCACACGTTCCTTATTGAGTGCAATATATAAGCACCCGAAATCAGACCAGTCACAACAGAAATATCTTCTGCGCAATCGCGAACAGTCCCTATGTGAATGCGATAAACAAGACAAAAAATACACTTTGCTGTTCCCGCACACGGTACAAAGCTCCTGGATCGAGATGTATAATCCTATAGCCAAAAACCAACATCTGCAACGGTCCTAGAAATGGTCTGAAACTACCCTGAAACTTATGTGAGCCCCTTGGGACCCCATAAATATTGCAAAACAGTTCATACACCTAATTCAAACTATTGCAAAGACTCGTAACACCAAAAATAACATCTAAACAATGAATCATAGGTCGCAATCCTTCTCTTAACTTTCAAATATTCCAACTTTGCCAAACGCATCCATATCACACTTGGACATTCCGGATCACGACCAAACTTTGCGCACAAGTTCCAAATATATGATTAGATTCCCAATATGGTTCAAATCGACACTCAAAACCTCAAAAAAGACTCTCTTATGTTTCATCCTTAAAATCCTAATTTCTACCGTTTAAATCTTTGAATAAGGTGTAATAATCCACGGGTAATCATAATATATATTCAAAATCGAATTACGAACTCTTACCCTCATGATTTGCGTAAAATAAATCTCCAGAATTGTCTTCTTCCACTCTTTAAGCTTTGAAATTTGTAAAAACAAGCTCAAAATTCTGAAATAAGCATTAAATACCTATGTCATGCCTCCTTCTTTGCAATCGTGGTCACTAACCTCACGATCGCGGTTCAGAAAATCTCCAGCATGATTTTACCATTCGTTATCACCACTTTGATTTTCTGAAATCTAGACATAAGGGGCTACAACTAATATTTTTAAATCACCCACAAGCTCCTCATTGATTGCAATATATAAGCTCCCAAAATCAGAGCAGTAATCGTAGAAATTTCTTCTGCGCAATCCTGAATAGCCCCTCTACGAACGCGAAAAACAAGACAAAAACCGCACTTTACTGTTCCCGAACGCGGTCCAAAGCTCCACGATCGTGATGTATAGTCCTGTACCCAAAAACCAGCACCTGAAATGGTCTTAGAAATGGTCCGAAACTACCCCAAAACTTATGCGAGGCCCTTGGGACCCCGTCCAATCATACCAACAAGTTTATATACCTAATCCAAACTAATGCAAATGCTCGAAACACCAAAAATAACATCAATACCAAGAATCCAAGGTCGAAATCCTTTTCTTAACTTTCCAATATACCAACTTCGCCAAAACGCATCCAAATTACACTTGGACATTTCGGATCACGACCAAACTTTGCACACAAGTTCCAAATATATGATTAGATTCCAAATAGAGTTCAAATCGACACTCAAAACCTCAAAAAAGACTCTCTTAAGTTTCATCCTTAAAATCCAAATTTCTACCGTTTAAATCTTTGAATAAGGTGTAATAATCCATGGGTAATCATAATATATATTCAAATTCAAATTAGGAACGCTTACCCTCGTGATTTGGGTAAAATACATCTCCAAAATTGCCTTCTTCCACTCTTTAAGCCTCAAAATTTGTAAAAACAAGCTCACAATCCTGAAATTAGGTATTAAATACCCATGTCAGACCTCCTTCTTCGCGATCGTGGTCACTAACCTCACGATCGCGGTTCACAAAATCTCAAGCATGATGTTATCCTTCGTGATCGCCACCTTGATTTTCTGAAGTCTAGACATAAGGGGCTATAACCTATATTTTTAAATCACCCAAAATTTCCTTATTGTTTGCAATATATAAGCTTCTAAAATCAGATCAGTGACAACAGAAATTTCTTTTGAACAATCGGGAACAATCCCTCTACGAACGCAATAAACAGACAAAAGCTGCACTTTACTGTTCCCGAGCGCGGTCCAAAACTCCGCGATCGCGATGTATACTCTTGTAGCCAAACACTAGCATCTAAAATGGTCCTTGAATTGTTCGAAACTACCCCGAAACATATGTGAACCCCGTGAGACCCCATCCAATCATACCAACAAGTTCATATACCAAATTCAAACTAATTCAAATGCTCAAAACACCATAAATAACATCACAATCTAGAATCAAAGGTCAAAATACTTCTCTTAACTTTCAAATATTCCAACTTCGCCAAACGCATCCAAATCACACTTGGACAATCGGATCACGACCAAACATTGCACACAAGTTCCAACTATTTGATTAGATTCCAAATAGAGTTCAAATCGACACTCAAAACCTAAAAAAAGACTCTCTTAAGTTTCATCCTTAAAATCCAAATTTCAACCATTTATATCTTTGAATAAGGTGTAATAATCCATGGGTAATCATAATATATATTCAAAATCAAATTAGGAACGCTTACCCTCGTGATTTGGGTAAAAGCCATCTCCAAAATTGCCTTCTTCCACTCTTTAAGCCTCAAAATGTGTAAAACCAAGTTCACAATCCTGAAATTAGGTATTAAATACCCATGTCAGGCCTCCTTCTTCGCGATCGTGGTCACTAACCTCACGATCGCAGTTCACAAAATCTCAAGCATGATGTTATCCTTCGTGATCAACACTTTGATTTTCTGAAGTCTAGACATAAGGGGCTATAACCAATATTTTTAAATCACCCAAAATTTCCTTATTGTTTGCAATATATAAGCTTCCGAAATCAAATCAGTGACAACAAAAATTTCTTTTGCACAATCGGGAACAATCCCTCTGCGAACGCAATAAATAGACAAAAGCTGCACTTTACTTTTCCCGAGCGCGGTCCAAAACTCCGCGATCGCGATGTATACTCTTGTAGCCAAAAACTAGCATCTAAAATGGTCCTTGAATTGTCCGAAACTACCCCGAAACATATGTGAACCCCTTGAGACTCCATCCAATCATACCAGCAAGTTCATATACCACATTCAAACTAATGCAAATGCTCAAAACACCATAAATAACATCAAAACCAAGAATCAAAGGTCAAAATACTTTTCTTAACTTTCAAATAATCCAACTTCGCCAAACGCATCCAAATCATACTTGGACAATATGGATCACGACCAAACTTTGCACACAAGTTCCAACTATTTGATTAGATTCCAAATAGAGTTCAAATCGACACTCAAAACATAAAAAACGACTCTCTTAAGTTTCATCCTTAAAATCCAAATTTCTACCATTTATATCTTTGAATAAGGTGTAATAATCCACGGGCAATCATAATATATATTCAAAATCAAATTAGGAACGCTTACCCTCGTGATTTGGGTAAACTCCATCTCCACAATTGTCTTCTTCCACTCTTCAAGCCTCAAAATTTTATAAAAACAAGCTCAAAATTCTGAAATTAGGCATTCAATACCTATATCATGCCTCCTTCTTCGCGATCGTGAGGCACAAAATCTCCAGCACGATTTTACCATTCGTTATCACCACTTTGATTTTCTGAAATCTAGATATAAGGGGCTACAGCTTATATTTTTAAATCACCCACAAGTTCCTCATTTATTGCATTATATAAGCTCCCGAAATAAGACCAGTGACAGAAGAAATGTTTTCTGCGCAGTCGTGAATAGCCCCTCTACGAATGCGATAAACAAGACAAAAACTGCACTTTACTTTTCCCGAACACGGTCCAAAGCTCCGCGATCGTGATGTATAGTCCTGTAGCCAAAAACCAGCATCTGAAATGTTCCTAGAAATGGTCCGACACTATCCCAAAACATATGTGAGGCCCTTGGGACCCCGTCCAATCATACCAACAAGTTCATATACCTAATTCAAACTAATGGAAATGCTCGAAACACCAAAAATAACATCAATACCAAGAATCCAAGGTCGAAATCCTTTTCTTAACTTTCAAATATACCAACGTCGCCAAACGCATCCAAATTACACTTGGACATTCCGGATCACGACCAAACTTTGCACACAAGTTCCAAATATATGATTAGATTCCAAATAGAGTTCAAATCGACACTCAAAACCTCAAAAAAGACTCTCTTAAGTTTCATCCTTAAAATCCTAATTTCTACCGTTTAAATAAAATCCTAATTTCTACCGTTTAAATCTTTGAATAAGGTGTAATAATCCATGGGTAATCATAATATATATTCAAATTCTAATTAGGAACGCTTATCCTCGTGATTTGGGTAAAATACATCTCCAAAATTACCTTCTTCCACTCTTCAAGCCTCAAAATTTGTAAAAACAAGCTCACAATCCCGAAACAAGCTCACAAGCTCATAATTCTGAAATTAGGCATTAAATACCCATGTCATGCCTCCTTCTATGCGATTGTGGTCACTAACCTCACGATCGCGGTTCACAAAATCTCTAGCATGATGTTACCCTTCATGATCGCCTTTTTAGTTTTCTGAAATCTAGACATAAAGGGCTATAACCTATATTTGTAAATCACCCAAAATTTCCTTATTGATTGCAATATATAAGCTTTCGAAATCAGATCAGTGACAATAGAAATTTCTTTTGCGCAATCGCAAACAGTCCCTCTGCGAACGCGATAAACAGCCAAAACTCGCACTTTACTATTCCCGAATGCGGTCCAAAGCTCCGCGATCGCGATGTATACTCTTGTAGCTAAAACTAGCATCTAAAATGGTCCTTGAAATGTCCGAAACTACCCCGAAACATGTGTGAGCCCCTTGAGACCCTATCCAATCTTACCAACATGTTCATATACCAAATTCAAACTAATGCAAATGCTCGAAACACCATAAATAACATAAAAATCAAGAATCAAAGGTCGAAAACCTTTTCTTAACTGTCAAATATTTTAACTTCGCTAAACGCATCCAAATCACACTTGGAAAATACGGATCACGACCAAACTTTGCACACAAGTTCCGACTATATGATTAGATTCCAAATAGAGTTCAAATCGACACCTAAAACTTCAAAAAAGACTCTCTTAAGTTTCATCCTTAAAATCCTAATTTCTACCGTTTAAATCTTTGAATAAGGTGTAATAATCCATGGGTAATCATAATATATATTCAAATTCTAATTAGGAACGCTTACCCTCGTGATTTGGGTAAAATACATCTCCAAAACTACCTTCTTCCACTCTTTAAGCCTCAAAATTTGTAAAAACAAGCTCACAATCCCGAAATTAGGTATTAAATACCTATGTCATGCCTCCTTCTTCGCGATCGCGGTCACTAACCTCACGATCGCGGTTCACAAAATCTCCAGCACGATTTTACCATTTGTTATCACCACTTTGATTTTTGAAATCTAGACATAAGGGGCTACAACTTATATTTTTAAATCACCCACAAGTTCCTCATTGATTGCAATATACAAGCTCCCAAAATAAGACCAGTGAGAGTAGAAATTTCTTCTGCGCAATCGTGAATAGCCCCTCTGTGAACGCGATAAACAAGACAAAAACCGCACTTTACTTTTCCCGAACGCGGTCCAAAGCTCTGTGATCGTGATGTATAGTCCTGTAGCCAAAAACTAGCATCTGAAATGTTCCTAGAAATGGTCCGAAACTACCCCAAAACATATGTGAGGCCCTTCGTACCCCGTCCAATCATACCAACAAGTTCATATACCTAATTTAAACTAATGCAAATGCTCGAAACACCAAAAATAACATCAATACCAAGAATCCAAGGTCGAAATCCTTTTCTTAACTTTCAAATATACCAACTTCGCCAAACGCATCCAAATTACACTTGAACATTTCGGATCACGAGCAAACTTTACACACAAGTTCCCAATATATGATTAGATTCCAAATAGAGTTCAAATCGACACTCAAAACCTCAAAAAAGACTCTCTTAAGTTTCATCCTTAAAATCCTAATTTCTACCGTTTAAATCTTTGAATAAGGTGTAATAATCCATGGGTAATCATAATATATATTCAAATTCTAATTAGGAACGCTTACCCTCGTGATTTGGGTAAAATACATCTCCAAAACTACCTTCTTCCACTCTTTAAGCCTCAAAATTTGTAAAAACAAGCTCACAATCCTGAAATTAGGTATTAAATACCTATGTCATGCCTCCTTCTTCGCGATCGCGGTCACTAACCTCACGATCGCGGTTCACAAAATCTCCAGCACGATTTTACCATTTGTTATCACCACTTTGATTTTTGAAATCTAGACATAAGGGGCTACAACTTATATTTTTAAATCACCCACAAGTTCCTCATTGATTGCAATATACAAGCTCCCAAAATAAGACCAGTGAGAGTAGAAATTTCTTCTGCGCAATCGTGAATAGCCCCTCTGTGAACGCGATAAACAAGACAAAAACCGCACTTTACTTTTCCCGAACGCGGTCCAAAGCTCTGTGATCGTGATGTATAGTCCTGTAGCCAAAAACTAGCATCTGAAATGTTCCTAGAAATGGTCCGAAACTACCCCAAAACATATGTGAGGCCCTTCGTACCCCGTCCAATCATACCAACAAGTTCATATACCTAATTTAAACTAATGCAAATGCTCGAAACACCAAAAATAACATCAATACCAAGAATCCAAGGTCGAAATCCTTTTCTTAACTTTCAAATATACCAACTTCGCCAAACGCATCCAAATTACACTTGAACATTTCGGATCACGACCAAACTTTACACACAAGTTCCCAATATATGATTAGATTCCAAATAGAGTTCAAATCGACACTCAAAACCTCAAAAAAGACTCTCTTAAGTTTCATCCTTAAAATCCTAATTTCTACCGTTTAAATCTTTGAATAAGGTGTAATAATCCATGGGTAATCATAATATATATTCAAATTCTAATTAGGAATGCTTACCCCCGTTATTTGGGTAAAAGCCATCTCCAAAATTGCCTTCTTCCACTCTTTAAGCCTCAAAATTTGTAAAAACAAGCTCACAATCCCGAAATTAGGTATTAAATACCCATATCAGGCCTCCTTCTTTGCGATCGTGGTCACTAACCTCATGATCACGGTTCACAAAATCTCAAGCATGATGTTGTCCTTCGTGATCGCCAATTTCATTTTCTGAAAACGAGACATAAGGGGCTATAACCTATATTTTTAAATCACCCAAAATTTCCTTATTGATTGCAATATATAAGCTTCTAAAATCAGATCAGTGACAACAGAAATTTCTTTTGCGCAATCGCAAACAGTCGCTCTGCGAATGCGATAAACAGCCAAAAGCTGCACTTTACTGTTCCCAAACGCGGTCCAAAGCTCCGCGATCGCGATGTATACTCTTGTAGCTAAAACTAGCATCTGAAATGGTCCTTGAATTGTCCGAAACTACCCCGAAACATGTGTGAGCCCCTTAAGACCCTATCCAATCATACCAACAAGTTCATATACCAAATTCAAACTAATGCAAATGCTCGAAACACCATAAATAACATCAAAACCAAGAATCAAAGGTCGAAATCCTTTTTTTAACTTTCAAATATTCCAACTTTGCCAAACGCATCCAAATCACACTTGGACAATACGGATCACGACCAAACTTTGTACACAAGTTCCAATCATCTAAACGAACATATCCATGATTTTAAAACCACAATAGGAGTCCAATAACATTGAAGTAAACTCTTGGTCAAGCCTATGAACTCTTTTATTTTTCAAATTTCCAATTTTCACAAATACGGAGCCAAAAGCTTCTAGGAACATCCAACCTCAAATCCGAAAGTATGCCCAAGTCCAAACATACAATACGAACATATTGAGACCATCAAATCACGATTCCGAGATCATTTAATCAAAAGTCAAACCTTGATCAACTCTTCCAATTAAAAGCTTCTAAATTGAGAATCACTCTACCAAATCTATCATGAACCTCTCGAACATCAAAACTAACCATACACGCATTTCTTAATGCATCATACAAAGCCACTTAAAGTCTCAAACTGCCAAACAAAATGCTAAATCTCAAAATAATTGATCGGGTCATTATATTCTCCCCCACTTAAACCTACGTTCGTCCTCGAGTGCGCCAAAAATTAATCCAAAGCTGCAAAATCACTATATAAACTCATCATTACCATACCCATGGGTGAGCTCAAGTCACCCCAAATTATATAATCCCATTAACACAATCCTTACTGAAAATTCTTTCTTCAACCTTAGCTTATAATCCTTAGAACCAAATTCCAACTTCCGGAACTCCCTCTAAGATCTGATTCTTGTATATAAATGTTTTATCAATCCCCATAAGATGCATCTAGACATAAATATACTCTCAATATATATCCACACGATGTCCCACATAACCCATATACTAAATGCAATTTATTACGATCACCATATGTAACGACCCGACCTGTCGTTTTGAGTATTTACACTTCGCTCGATTGTTTGAGGGTGTGCGTAGCTACATATGATGCATTATAACTTATGCGAATTGTCAGTTTTTATTTTCATATTATTCAGAATCGAATTGGAAGAATGGATTTCATGGTTGAAGCTTTAAATTGGGAGAGTTGATCAAGTTTGACTTTTGTGATTTTGAACCTGGAACGGGGTTTTGATGGTTCCGTTAGCTCTGTTGGGTGATTTTGGACTTAGGAACGTATCTGGATTTTGATTCGGAGGTCCGTGGTTGATTTGGGCTAGAAATGACGAAAGTTGAATTTTTGGGAAGTTTGACTGGGGGTTGAGTTTTTGATATCAGGGTCGGAATCCGATTCTAGAAATTTAAAATAGCTTCGTTATATTATTTGGGACCTGTGTGCAAAATTTGAAGTCATTCCGGATTGATTTGCTATGTTTCGGCACGAGTTATTGAATTTAAAAGTTTAAAGTTCATAGATTTCGATTTGAGGTGCGATTCGTTGTTTCGGTATTGTTATGCATGATTTGAGGCCTCGAGTAGGTCTTTGTTATATTATAGGACTTGTTAGTATATTCGGATGGGGTCCCTAGTGGCTCGGATGAGTTTCGGACGAGGTTCAGATCAATTTCGTTGCATATTGCATTGTTGAAGGCTGTTGGTTCTGTTTTTGCACCTGTGGAAATGGGCTCGCAGTTGCGATAGTCATAGGTGCAACAAAGGAATCGCAGATGCTAGATGAGAGCTAAATGAGGAGGCCCACAAAAGCGGCCAATGCGCGCAGAAGCGCGACCGTAGGTGCGGTGGTAGGCATAGCAGAAGCAATCATGGCTGACCAAGTTGTTCTCGCAGAAGCGAGATTTTTCCCGTAGAAGAAAAGGTCGCAGATGCGACCTCTTGTCCGCATGTGCCGATTGACTGGGAAGAACCCTTTAAGTTCGAGGGTTCGTGATTTTTCACCATTTTTGGATTTTGGAGCACGGTTTAGGCGACTTTTGGAGCAAAGTTTATCACAAGGATTGGGGTAAGTGTTATACACTTGGTTTTAATCTTATTCCATGAATCTAACTTCATTTTTGGTAATTGGATTCTAAAGAGGTAATTGGGGGTTTTCGCTTAAAGTTTCATAATATGAATTTTTGGGTTTTCAACATCGAATTGGAGTCGAATTTGAGTGAAACTAGTATGGTTGGACTCGTAATTGAATGGTTGTCAAATTTTGTGAATTTTATTGGGTTTCGAGGTGGGGGCCCGGGTTGGGCTTTTGGCTGATTTTGGAGTTTTGATTCAAGATTTGATCTTTTCAATCGGGATTGGTTCCTTTAGCATTGTTTGATGTACTTGACTTGTTTTTGGTTAGTTTCGAGCCATTCGGAGGTCGGAGCGCGTGGTATGGCATCTTTGGACCATCGCTTGGCTTGTTCGGCACTGGTATTGGCTTGTTCAAGGTAAGCGACTCTTCTAATCTTAGTGCTGAGGGTATGCAACCCCAAAACACGTGTTGTGTGATTGGTATTAAGGTGACACACATGCTAGGTGATGGGCGTGTGGGCATGCACCATGTGAATTGGGGCTCTATTATTTTCGTGGCACTGTATAGTGGTCCTACTTTGTTGATATCCATGTTTTCACCATGTGATAACATAGTTAAACTATCAATCATGCTAGATATCATGTTTAGGCATTATGCCGATATTGTTTGGACCCATAGTGGTCGTTTCTTACTGTCATCTCACTGATTTCATTGATATTTTGTACTCAGTCATATTCATGCATTCATATCATATCTCAGTCTCAGTTATTTATTGATACATCGTATCATTGTTGTCGGGCTAGTTTCATGACATTGTGAGCCCGTGAGTAAGACTGGAGAGATTGATAACTGAGTGAGGTCGGGGGCTTGTTTGTTAGAATGTTGTCACTATAGCACGTGAGTTGTCTGTACAGCACGTGAGTTGTCCGTGTGATTCCAGATATTGATATTATATCACGTGACTTGTCAGTGTGACACGTGAGTTATTAGTGTGATTCCAGATAATGATATTATGGCACGTGAATTGTCCGTGCAGCACGTGAGTTGTCCGTGCGGATTATACCGCTTGGGCTGAAAGGCGCCTCTCCGAAGTTTGCACAAACCCAGTGAGCGCAGTCGACTATAAATAGGGATCGGGTTGCATGCCGCAGCGGGTATGGTACAATGCTGAGTGTTTGAGTGTGCTGAGCATAGTGAGAGAGAATGTGAACAGTTAGATTGAGTACTCTGAGAGTATGATTATATGAGCTCGTCATCAAGATGTATTACATTTGACATGCGTACTTGATATACATGCATAGAGGTGCATTTTCTTCCGCTACCCAATTTTGGGGACATTTATGATTTTACTTGTATCTTGACATGTAGGCATAGAGAGGTACCTTCCTCATGCTATATGAAAATTAAACATATTACTATTTGTTGAAAGGAGTTTTGGGAAAAATTACAGTTTTCAAACTTACTCGTATATTGGCTTTTCGGTAAACATATGGAGTTTCACTAAGATACTTGAAAATAGATGCCTATTTTTCTAGAACTGTGAACCAACTGAGCCTTTTATTTCTGAGATTCTTCTTTTGTTATTGTACTATGTTATTATGAATTGTTGGGGAATATTGGTGTTGGACCCGACCTTTCTGTTAGCTTATCACTACTTTCAACCTAAGGTTAGGTTTGTTACTTATTGAGTACATAGGGCCGGCTATACTCATACTACACTTCTGCACCTTGCGTGCAGATGTTGGTTGCTAATGTGGCTGTGTTTGATGGGAGCTGGATTGAAGATGTACCTGCATTACGGTTGTAGCTGCCCCTTGTTCGTGGTAGCTTTAGGTCTATGAAATTCTGTTTATGTACTTTTCAAACAAGACTATGTATTTAATTCATTTCAACTTTGTAAACTCTATTCTTAGAAGCTCATGATTTTTACTACCAGTTCTTGGAGAATGTATAAGATTCAGATAATTGCTTTACTTAATTGCTTTATAAATTGTTATTAGAATTGGTTATTGGTTAACTGGCTAACCTAGCGGGTTGGGTTAGGTGCCATCACGACTAGTTGGATTTTAGGTCGTGACAAGGTAGTATAAGAGCTTTAGGTTCATAAGTTATACAAGTCATGAGCAAGTGTCTAGTAGAGGCTTGTGGATCGATATGATGACGTCTATACCTATCTTCGAGAGGCTACAGGACATTTAGGATATACTTCCCATCTTTCTTTCCTTATCGTGCGGCACTGATTCGGCTTGAAGTGCAACTCTTTAAATTTCTTCCACGCATTTGTATGCACACATGAGCTCTCAGTATCAGTTGTGCATCGCCGGCTTGTGATTCTATGAATTCCGTTCGAGGTATGTATTATGTGTTTTGGTGATGGGCCAGTCTGGAGGACTTGAGGCCAAGTTTTGACGGTACCTAGAGCACGCTGATTTTGATTTTGTGAGCATGTGCTTTTGGGATTTATAGGTCCGTTGGTGTCCCTATTAGTGGAATTTGTGATTGGATGACTATGTGGTGAGTATGATGAGACTGCGAGATGTGTTCAAATTGTTTGAATATGATGAGAAGAGTTTACTTGAGATGTAGCATGGACTATGGGGTGTTTGATTTCTGTCTTGATTTGGCGTATGGTCTCGAGTTATAGGTGTGTTGAGGGATCTCTTGTGTTGTTTAGTTGTGGAGTGAAGTAGATTCTCATGTATTGTTGATGAGTTCAGAATCGAGAAGATTAAGTGATTGCATAGTAGTCGTGACGGTGGAAGGGTGTAGAGAGGTGTCAGTTTGAGTCAAAGCAGGTGGGTTATCCCCTGCAAGGTATCCTGAGGTTGTGTGATCCCTAAGATATTTTGTAGAGAGTTCTCTTTTACCGGTGAATGATATATGTTGCAATTCGAGTTTGGAGCGCCTGTGGAAGTTGGCTTAACCATCACGAAGATGAACGCGAGATTTGCAGATAATTTGAGGTACTAGGTGGTTTGTGTTGCATGGGCGGATAAAGGATTTAATGGAATCTCACTGTGGTATTATGGTAGCAATGGGGTATGGTTATTGTAAGTATTCAGATGTTTTATCCCATGGCTTTGAGCCAAGTTGGAGAGTTTGCTATCGACGAGTTGATTGCATGGTTATGTGTTGTATTGGTTTCGGTTCGGGGTATACAGGTGAATCAGTTATGACTGGCAGAGGTCGAGATCGAGGAGGACTCGGCTAAAGGAATTCCTGGATACAAGTTGTATTACACTCTATGGGTATATGAGAATCATAAAATAATTGAGTGGTTATTCGCGAGGGATGTAGTGTACATGGAGTTGGAATTTGCTCGGTTGATTAGGAGTGTAGGTTACTCTTACTCCCTTGGGTGTTGGTGTGCTAATGGGGCACAGGTCGTTCGGTTCGTTTGGTCGGTTTAATTGAGATTTAAGTAGAGTGGATGACTCTCGAAAATTCTTCTAATGGATTCAAGATTTATATGTAGCGATTGGAAACTTTCAAGAGGTGTATATGGCTAGAAGCTGAGAGTTACATTGGATGGTGTCGAGACTTGCGGTAATTCTGTATGACTGTGGATTCTACATTTTAGTATAAGAAAAGGGAAGAGGAACAATTTTAAATTAACATAAGGTCTTTCGGAGTAGATGTCTCGGTTGTGGTGCCTTTGGGGTACTTTAAAAGGGAATTCGGCGGCTTGTGGGCCTTAAGGTGTTGTGGTTTTATACTAGGGTCTCTTGAGTGGTGAATTTTGGTTAAGGATCGTGGTGTTCCAGCAAGGAGAAGTATCAATTTGAAGGCAATTTGGAAGGGACTTGGAGAAATAGGATAACGTGGTAGTAGGTTGGATCAACATAGTAATGGGTATAATCGGTTCTTTGGGTACTTATGATGTGGCTAGCCTCCACAGGTATTTCGTGACAATTCTCTTGGGTTTTGGCGACCTGTATGGCTGGGTTGAGTGAGAGAGATTTGGTTCTGATAGCTTGGTTGTGTGCAAATGGGTTTCGAAGAATTCTCAATAGTTTTTACTATGGTTCGAGGAGTATATTTCTTACCAGCGTGAAGAATATGTTACGTATTGGGATTTTCTCCGGGATGAGATCAAATGGAAGGTTTCTGACATATCGGGTATGTATTTTGCTTGTGACTCAGAGTTGATTATGAGATTCTTGTACTCTTCGCAAGATGGCATGGTAGATGCAGTGTATTGCGTGGAATTGAGATTTGCATGTGCAAGGTCACAGTTCAGTTTTGAAAGGAAGGTCCTAAAGTCTTAGGCAGCATAGACGGTTTTAGATGACTATGTAAATGATATTACTATTTAGTATGTCTTGATGAGAGTATAAATTTCAGAAGGGGCAATGTGTTTCAATTTATGGATACCTCAGTGGTATTGCGGCACTCTACTAATTGATCGACTGCTGATACTCAAATTTTGATATATGGCACGGAAGAATTTTAGAAGTATTTCTCGTGGGATGATCATATATGAGAGATGTGTTAGACATTCTGGCAGTGGAGATGAAATCAGATATGGTGGTTCATATGTTTTATGGAATTGGAGGTTGGGAGTTCTCAGGAGCAGATTGTTTCATGGTTGTGGACTGTGAGGTTATGGGCGAAACTAGCCAGATGATAGTATGCGTTATGATACAATCATTGTGGATTTTCGAAAGGTTATTTATCTATTTTGGGGTGATCAAAGTCAATTTGGAGGTCCATTGGTAGGCCCAATTAGGAGGTGTATTCTACACCGAGCTGGATTAGTTGGCTCTGTACTGCCATTGTTGAGGGATGTGCCATTTGGTTGTTGTTGAGCTTATTCATGTTCTGATATGATCTATGAGTTACTCTTGTATGCTACGAGGAGTTTTGATTCGTTAGTTATATGCACATATGGTGCGGTTCTATTGGGGCCTTATAGCGGAATTTGAGCGAGATGAGTAACTGGGTATTGCATGGTTGATGGCGTATGGGTTATGTTCTTTCGGATTTTGCGTGGAATTGTGTCATCTACTTCTCCGTGGTTTTGGTAATGCACTTTGAGTACTTGATGTCAGATTGCGCGTGGTTATTGATTTTGAGCATGGTGGCTGAGGTATTTCATATGGATCAGTGTTTGGATGGGGTCGCATATTGCGGCAGAGTTATGTTGAGATATGATCCTTTGTGTTAGATTCGTGTGTTATGGTTCTACGGTGTGTGATGTGTTATTAGCATTGCGTTGAGGTGGTATCCGTTGATCTTGCGGGACGGTTCTTTTGTTTGAGTCATTTTCATAATTGAGTACATTTGGAATGTTGCTTATGGTGCACGGGTTGCACGGGTTGTGGCTTTAGATAGTATTGGTATGGCATGTCAGTAGAGTAGCTAGTATTTTATAAGACGAAGTCATCGAATCTAGGATGGGTGCTATAAGATTTGATTGTGGTATATTTGGAAGGATAATATCGAAAGTCATCTTAGAAATTTACAATGGTTCTTGTCGAAGGAGAGGGAGCTCCACGCCTGATGGATCTGATGAATGGCTATGAGTTTCTGCATGTTTCATTCATCATCGGTAGTGTACAAAGGTTTGAGAATGGAGTCTTGTTTGATATGAGGTTTATTATCGGCATTGGGTTGTTTTGAGCAACTACTGTGATTAGAAATTATTGCTTTGAGTATTGAGCTATGTGGAATTTGAGTTTTAAGTATTTGGGTTATAGTTACGGCATTTGGTACAGCTTGTTCATAGTTATACAGTGTGTAGGTTGAAGGATTCATATCTTATAAGAAATTCCAGATATTGTAAAATTGGATTCTAAGGCTTGTGAGCTAGGTTGAATTAAGAAATTTCAGTTATGTGGTGTTATGAGACCTATATGGGATAGGGTGACGTGGGGTCACCCCCAGGTACGTGCGTGGTAAGATGGAATATTTATTTGGTGGCTTGGAAACAACTCTTGGCACGTTCGAGGACGAACGTATGTTTAAGTCGGGGAGGATGTAACGACCCAACCTGTCGTTTTGAGCATTTCCACTTCACTCGATTGTTTGAGGATATGATTAGCTATGTATGATGCATTATGACTTATGTGAATCGTCGGTTTTGATTTTCAGATTATTCAGAATCGAATTGAAAGAATGGATTTCATGACTGAAGCTTTAAATTAGGAGAGTTGATCAAGTTTGACTTTTTGTGAATTTAAACCCGGAACGGAGTTTTGATAGTTCCGTTGGATGATTTTGGACTTAGAAGTGCATCCGGATTTTGATTCGGAGGTCCGTGGTTAATTTTGGCTTGAAATGGCGAAAGTTGAATTTTTGGAAAGTTTGACCGGGGAGTTGACTTTTTGATATCGGGGTCGGAATCTTATTCTGAAAATTTGAAATAGCTTCGTTATGTTATTTGGGACTTATGTGCAAAATTTGAAGTCATTCCAGATTTATTTGCTATGTTTCAGCACGAGTTATTGAATTTGAAAGTTCAAAGTTCATAGATTTTGATTGGAGGTGCAATTCGTCATTTCGATGTTGTTAGGCTTGATTTGATACCTCGAGTAGCTCTGTGTTATGTTATTGGACTTGTTAGTATATTCGGACGGGGTCCCGAGTGGCTCGGATTAGTTTCGGATGAGGTTTAGATCAATTTCATTGCATATTGCATTGTTGAAGGCTGCTGGTTCTGGTGTTTTCGCACCTACGGAAATGGGCTCCCGGGTGCGATAGTCACAGTTGCGACAAAGGCGTCGCATGTGCGAGATGAGAGCTGGATGAGGAGGCTCGCAGAAGCGGCCAATGCGCGCAGAAGCGCGACCGCATAGGTGGTGCTAGGCATCGCAGAAGCGATCATGGTTGTCCAAGCTGTTCTCACAGAAGCGAGATTTTTCCCGCAGATGCGACCTCTTGTCCGCAGGTGCGGATTGACTGGGCAGAACCCTTTAAGTTCGAGGGTTCGCAATTTTTCACCATTTCTGGATTTTGGAGCACGGTTTAGGCGACTTTGGGAGCAATTTTAATCACAAGGATGGGGGTAAGTGTTCTACATTTTCTTTTGATCTTATTCCATGAATCTATATTCATTTTTGGTAATTGGATTGTGAATTTTAAAGAGGAAATTGGGGTTTTTGGCCTAAAGTTTCATAATATGAATTTTTGAGTTTTCAACATCAAATTGGAGTCGAATTGGAGTGAAACTAGTATGGTTGGACTCGCAATTGAATGGGTTGTCAGATTTTGTGAATTTTGTTGGGTTCTGAGATGTGGGCCTGGGATGGGGTTTTGGCCGATTATGGGTTTTGTATTCAAGATTTGAGCTTTTCAATCGGGATCGGTTCCTTTAGCATTGTCTGATGTACTTGAGTTGTAAGTTTCAAGTCGTTCAGAGGTCGGAACGTGCGGGATGGCATCTTTAGAGCACTGCTTGGCTTGTTCGGCATTTGTATTGGCTTGTTCGAGGTAAGTAACTCTTCTAATCTTAGTATTTAGGGTATGCAACCCCGAAATACGTGTTGTGTGATTGGTATTAAGGTGACACACATGCTAGGTGACGGGCGTGTGGGCATGCACCATGTGAATTGGGGCTCTGTTATTTCCGTGGCACTGTATAGTGGTTCTACTTTGTTGATATCCGGTTTTCACCTTGTGATAACGTAGTTAAGCTATCAATCATGCTAGATATCATGTTTAGGCATTATGCCGATATTGTTTGGACCCATAGTGGTCGTTTCTTACTGTCATCTCGCTGATTTCATTAATATTTCGTACTCTGTCATATTCATGCATTCATATCATATCTCAATCTCAGTTATTTATTGATACATCATATCACTGTTGTCGGGTTAGTTTCATGACATTATGAGCCCGTGAGTGAGACTGGAGAGATTGATGACTGAGTGAGGTCGGGGGCCTGTTTGTGAGGATGTTATCACTATAGCACGCGAGTTGTCTGTGCAGCACGTGAGTTGTCCGTGCGATTCCAGATGTTGATATTATAGCACGTTATTTTTCCGTGCGGCACATAAGTTGTCCGTGCAGATTACAGCGCTTGGTCTGAAAGGAGCCCTACCGGAGTGTGCACACCCACAGTGAGCGCAGTCGACTATAAATAGGGATCGGGCTGCACGCCGTAGCGGGTATGGTACAACACTGAATGTTTGAGTGTGCTGAGCATAGTGAGAGAGAATGCGAGACAGTTAGATTGAGTACTCTGAGAGTGTGATTACGTGAGCTCATCATCGAGATGCATTATATTTGACATGCGTACTTGAGATACATGCATAGAGGTGCATTTCCTTCTGCTACCCAGTTTGGGGATTTTTATGATTTTACCAGTATCTTGACATGTAGGTATAGAGAAGTACCTTCCTCATGCTATCTGAAAATGAAACATCTTACTATTTGTTGAAAGGAGCTTTGGAAAAAATCACAGTGTTCAAACTTACTTGTATATTGGCTTTTCGGTAAAATATTTGGATTTTTACTGAGATACTTGAAACGAAATACCTATTTTTCTGGAACTGCGAACCAACTGAGCCTTTTATTTTTGTGATTCTTCTTTTGTTAATGTAATATGCTGTTATGAACTGTTG
Source organism: Nicotiana otophora (assembly GCA_000715115.1). Taxonomy (NCBI): domain Eukaryota; kingdom Viridiplantae; phylum Streptophyta; class Magnoliopsida; order Solanales; family Solanaceae; genus Nicotiana; species Nicotiana otophora. Next base: position 87,135 of record AWOL01S0004710.1, on the reverse strand, counting down.
GGGAATACTGGTGTTAAACCCGACCTTTCTGTTAGCTCGTCATTACTTTCAACCTAAGGTTAGGTTTGTTACTTATTGAGTAAATGGGGTCGGTTGTACTCATACTACACTTCTGCACTTTGCGTGCACATGTTGATTGTTGTTGTGGCTGTGTTTGATGGGAGCTAGATTGAATATATACATGCGTTCCGGTTGTAGCTGCCCCTTGTTCGTGGTAGCTTTAGGTCTATAAAATTCTGTTTATGTACTTTTCAAACAAGACTGTGTATTTAATTCATTTCAGCTTTGTAAACTCTATTCTTAGAAGCTCATGATTTGTACTACTATTGCTTGAGGAATGTATAAGATTCAGATAATTTTTTTACTTAATTACTTTGTAAATTGTTATTGGAATTGGTTAGTGGTTAACCAGCTTACCGAGCGGGTTGGGTTAGGTGTCATCACGACTAGTTAGATTTTGGGTCGTGACACCATAGCTGGTCATTGCTAAATCTGTTACCGATAATGTACCTCATATCAAATAAAACCTTATACCAAACCTTCACAACACTGCTAATGATAAAAAAACGTATAGAAACTCATAACCTCCTATCAAACAGCAAGTCATGGGGTCCTCTTGCTCGACAAGAACCATTCCAAAATTCTATGTTGACTAATGACATACTTCTTCTAAAAATACCTTAGCCAAACCTGATTGCACTAATTGTAGGTCCGATAACCGCATCTCCCCCAGTACAAGCTTCTCGACTAACATGCCACCGCAAATGCCACCTAAAACCACATACGATGCATTCCATGCACCAAAAGAGTAACAACTTGAATGTAACCAATAATGGAAAGAGAACATACTAGGAGAACTGTCCAACAATTTCAATAGATACAATCACAAAAGCATAATGTTATAAATTCATCCCACAAGGGAGAAACAAAACACAAAAAATAAGCATAAGGAATCGTATGTAGTCATAACTCTGTTACGTCGCGTAACCCAATCCAAACATATAAATCCACATGGAATACCAATCGTGACCTAATTCACATACTCATCAAACATAGGTGTATTAATAGCAAGCACGTGAAGTGCATGTCCATAACCATGGGGAGATGAATAGCACAATATACCATAAACACACAAAACATGACTAAGGTTCTATAAGCAATTTAACATCTCTAGAGCTATCTCGCTCACATATTTTCGCAAGGCCTAAACATGACCATATCTTACTCGTGAATAGTCAACTAGTCCCACAATACATTCTAGCATAAAAGAGTAACACATGAAATAGATTAGAACATGAATAAGATCAACTCTAGCCAATGGCATACCCCTCGCAATTGTTGTGTTGAGTAAACAAATCTAATCTAGTGCAGAATACACATACCCATCAGGCCTACCAATATGTCGTCAAACTATTTCAAACCATTCCTATTAGGTGCATTGTCTCTCAAAGGTTCAAAGTGGTATGTCCATATCCCATACTATTAGTTGTCTAACCCTTAACACACATTCATATTCTGCAACTAAAGGGATAGTATGCCTCTAAGAAGATCCAATCTCTAAATCTCATAAATACAAAAATCTCCATACCAGATCTCTAACTCTTCCACCTAAATAACTGTCACACCTTGCATACATAATCACCTCATGTGAAATATTCTCATAAATCCTCTGCATCGAGTAGAACATCAATGGTTACCAACCATGCAATTCCAGTAGTGCTAGTCAAGCATCTGCAACTCAATACGCAATGCGTCTTCTACAAAATACATTCTTCTCAAGCAATACAAGATAGTGTTAGCATTCTCTTAAACATCTGAAATCTATCATGTTGTCTAGAACTCATGGCCTTCCTTTTGAAACTAGACTGCAACCTTGATCATTCAATCCTAGTCCCACATAGCTCGACGCATCCCTAATGCTATTGTGTGAAAACAAAAGAATTCTGATATCGACTTTGAATCATAAGTAGGATAAAAACTCCATCAACCAGGAACCTACCACTTAGCTCAATTCAGGAGAACATCCCAACACTCAACAAGCCTTCAATACCCGTAGAAGACATTAGTATCAAGTCATGGTCAAGACCATCTTGAGCTCTTCGAAACCCATTTACATATAGTCAAACCATCAGAAGTGAATTTGTAATATCCTGAAATATTTTTATATACTTAATAAATGTGAGATTAGAGAATTACTTTTATTTATGGATAATGTGCCAAATACTAAGTTAGTAGAAGAGAATATATATATATATATATACACACACGATAGTGTATTAAACAAATAATTAGCGGGCCTACCAAGATAGTAATTATGAATAATATAGATGAAAGCCGGGGGCCTTAAGCCCATGACTTATGCTGCTACGTTTAGGACTTAGGGGGGGAAATATATTTTTACAGCTAGGGTTTTTGAGAAAGAAGAGTAGTGGTAGGCAATATTAGGGAAAACATTGTGTCTTCGTGACTGTGTTAGAAGCCAAACCACTTTTATCAATCACTGTGCAGAAATCTTTATAGAGGAATCCAACTTACAAGGTATGTTATATATACTCCATCCGTTTCAATTTATGTGAATATATTTTCTTTCTAATTCGTGTAAAAAATGACTTATTTCCTTATTTGAAAACAATTTACCTTTATACAATGATTTATAGCCACACAAAACGTGCCTTATTTTATACCAAAAGTTCAAAAGTCTTCTCTCTTTTCTTAAACTTCGTGCTCAGTCAAATCAGTTCACATAAATTAAAACGGATGGGGTAATTCTTACCGACAGTAACATTTTCAAGGTAAATGGGATGAAGGGATATTATTTCTAATGATTGAGAGGTAAATTATTTGGCGATTATTGATGAAATTACAAAGCTAGTGCTACAAAATATATATTGGATGTAGTTTCCGTTGCTACTATTTTAAATAGGAAATATATGATTAACTAATCATGTTGTAATTATTGAAAGTGAAAATTGTAATAGCATAATAATTATGTAATGATGATTGAATGTGAAATGGTATAATAAAATAAAGTAGTCAATTTTGTTAGCATGAGAAATCCTTTTTTTCGGAACAGCTGGTCATGTGTGAGACCACCGTTTCGGTAATTTTTCTACTGTTGAAAATACCGCGTTAGATATTAATTATGTACAATTTTTATTCATTGGACCGAGAGTTGACTTTGAGTTTGACTTGTCCTAAGATTATGAAAATTATTCACCTAGACTAATTAGGACTTGTTATTCAATATTTTTGATAGATTGAATCCATTGGAGACCTTTTGGTTGTGTTCTAGACTTTAAAAGGTAGGAGAACTTCCCGTTAGCGAGGTAAGTAAGATTTTAAGTTTTGATGCTTGCTTTTCCAAAACATGTTTTGAAAGTACGTTTTGTCTGCCTAGTTAATGTGTTGGGAAGAATGCGTGCTTGGCAGAATCGGTGATTGTTTACCAGCCGAAAATATATATTATTTTGTGAAAAGGCTAAAATTAGTTAATAAGTGATTTGTGGTGTGGCGTAGCATCGTGCTATGGCGTTGGGTCATTAAAAGTTATTTCTCTGTTGCGGCATTGTGTATGCCACCGTGGTATTTTTGGAGCATTGTGTATGCTATCGTGGACTCGTCGGAGTGTTCAGTTAATTTCTTTCACTGCCATTTATGACAAGTCCTTAGTATGGTTTGTGCTGAGATATGTAGTATTGTTGTTGAATAATTATTTGGACCTTATGGAGTAATTATATGGTGAAATAAAGTCCGTGCATATTATTTTTGTGCTCGTTGTGTATTTGTATTTTTTAACACTTGTTCCAGAGGTATTCAAAATGGCGGGTCGAGAATCTTACTAGGTTATATTTACGTATAACTCACTCCTTACTTGCATGTCCATACAAATACTATTGCTGAGGACGAGACTAGTGGCTGAGAGTACGTGAGCGGATTCTATTGCTGAGGTGAGCCGCCACATTATTCGTGAAGGCCGTTTGCCAGCTTTACCTACTTCATGTCTTTTTTTTTCTTTTGGGGTTTACATGCCCTACAACCAAACTCATATAACTCTATTAGATGATCCATAGTCTTAGTATAGAATTTGGGTTAGAGAATTATTACTTGAGTGTTCGTTAGATTTTTAAAATAAGTTATGATTTTAGTTGGATAATTATTTTGTATTTAATAATTGTAATGAGTTTGGACTTGTATGTACTTCACTCAGTGCTTATATAAAAGGTTAAGAGTGCAGAAATTAGTTCGCTCAGCGGGTGGTGCTAGTTGGCTGCCAGCCACGTCTAGGGGGTAATTTGGGACGTGACAGAATCCCTCTAAATCGACCAACTCATGCAGACCACCAAACCCAAAAGTATTTCCACAAAGCATTTGTAAAGCTCCATACCAAAGGAAACAATAATTTCTATTACTATGTTGATCTAAACCAGTGTTATAAAAAGATGAAAAGCGCAAAAACGCTCTAAGGTCTATTGGGGTTATAAGCTTAAAGCGCAAATAAAGTGTGGGCTTTAATGAAGAAAGGCGTAAATGGAGAAAAATTATAAATATGTATGTGTAGTCCAAGATTAATATCTATTAGCATGATTACCAAATATATGGATAAAAGAATTGAAGAAATCTTTTATAAAGTGAAATATCAATTGTTTCGTGTTGTCTCTTTAGGATTACTCTCATTGGCAAGGAAAAGAATATCTTAGAGCCTTGATGACAATATTTAAGCGCCCGCTAAGCGAGGCTAAGCGCTCAACATATTTTAAGCCTCGCTTCAGGGCTTAAGTGCGCCTTTGATAACACTGATCTAAACCATTGCTAATTTAACCCAACTTCTTTAGATTCCTCTTGACCTGCATTCTAGGCATCACTCCTCTTCACCATACACTGTGGCCCTCAATTAGAACGCATTCCAAGTGGTCCCCAACATGAAACTACATTGTCCTAAAATTCATAGGCTACTTATTGCCTTGTGATGCACCCAAAGTACCTCAAACCAAAATGCTCGCCCAAAGAGACTTTCAATTAATTTGAAGTTGCTCTTTTTCATCTCTCCAATACTGCAATATAGAAACAATATTGATCTAGAAATAATGAAAGTCTCGGCACAATCCAATGCAAATCTCAAATCTTATCGACACACAAATTCGAAATCTTTAGATACCACATATGAATCTTGAGCCCATTAAGACTTTCTCGAGAGTCATCCACTCTACTTGATGCACAACCAACATGCGTGTAGCGACTTGCACTCCATTAGCACAAAAATACTTTAAGATGCAACATTATCCTTAAGCAACCAAGTAAATCCTTTGCCCTTGCCCACCATCTCTACAACGAATATCAAACCTGAGTCATTCCACAACCTTCATATATCAATAAGCATATCATATTATGTATCCAGCAAATCCCTTGCTCGTATCATCCTTGAAGTCATCATCTTCAAGTCATAACTGATACACAAGTGTGTCTAAGTCCAAAATTATAATAACATGCGCCCAAATGACCCAATCGTCGATTGTATACTCCCACAATTCGCTCGGAGCCACAAAACACATCATCTGATCACCCATAATACTCTTCCTTCTTAACTTTCATGGTCTCGCATCGTTATTCAGCGAAATTCTTTATAAACTCTTCTAGTACTGGTCAAAGCACACTCCCAATTATCTATCAATGCTTTCTCATCCTCGTACAGGTCTTGCCAACTTTCTCAACTAATTCGAACTCTAATCGTAGCTCATGAAATCTACTGGATAGAAGGAATATTCTTCATAGATACCTAATAAGAATGATAAAACCCCAGACCTTCTCGCAAGAGATAATTCACCTGTTTAGCCTCAAATCGACATCTTTCTGTGATCTAACCATGATCAAAACAATTACACAATCAATTAATCTTACCGAGAGTACACTCATCAACAAGATATAAGAATCCACTTCATCCCACAATGAACAACTGGAAGATACATCAACACACTCACAACTAAAATTTATATTGTACATCACGATGATACTCAAACATCTATGTTCCCTTCTGCATCTCAACAAATCCTTTTCGTCACATCCAAACCTTCTAAGTGTAAGTCTCAGTCACAGAATACTCATCATATAGCTACCACTCACTGAGCTATCGATCCCACTCCTAGGGACACTACTGAACATAAGAGTCCAAAGGCATATACTCATACAACTGAATCTGTTGAGCCCAAGCTACAGTCTAAGTCTGGCCTCAAGTCCACAAGATTAGTCTATCTTCACAATATTAAAATACATCTCGCTCCTCATACACGACATCACAAGTCATCGATGCGCAACTGATATCGAGTGTCCAACATCACATAAGATTGAATGGAAAGAAATCGAATATACTAGCTTCAAGCTAAATCAAGGTCGCACGATAAGGAAAGAACGAAGGTGAATACTCCTAGATGTCTTGTAGCCTCTCAAAGATAGGTTTGGACATCACCATACTAATCCACAATACTCTACTAGACACTTTCTCATGACTCGTATAACTTATGAACCAAGGACTCTAATACTAACTTGTTATGATCCAAAATCCCAGCTAGTCGTGATGGCACCTAACCCTAACATGCTAGGTAAGACAAATGATGACTAATACAACTCAAATGAAATTTCATCAATAACAATAAATAAGAAGGTGAGAATCCATACAAGTATCCCAAGGATTGGTAGTACAATTCATGAGCCACTAAGATTAAAAGTTACAATGCAAGTACGAAAACAACATAATATTTGTTTGAATATATATAAATGGAAGTACAAATCCTAAACTACCATGAACAAGTGGTAGCTTATATCTAGAATGTTTGCGCATCTTCACTGATGTCTTGCATCATACACAATAGCTCAGCTCCATGTTCTGCACGCAAGATGTAGAAGTTTTGTATGAGTACAATCGATCCTATGTACTTAGTAAGTATTAAAACTAACCTTGGTAAAGTCGTGACGTGATTTTAAGTCTGAGATACTCACTACTTAATCTATATAGTTCAATAACATATACATGCACATATCAATAGTACAGCAATCTAAGCATGAAGTATAAATAAGGTCATCAGTGTACATAGAGAAGATATGCATAAATATTGAATAATTATCAAAAGTTGTATATAGAGAAGATATGCATAAATACACAAGACAAGTTATACTAACTAACATATAGAGAATATATATAGCGTAAATCATTTCATGAAGTAAATCAACATATAGAGACGATATGCATAAAGAACATGTATACATTACGGAGCTAGCATATAGAGAAGATATGCGGTAAAATAATGTACACATGCAAGGGATTTTCACATAGAGAAGATACACAAAGCTCAACAACTGATCAATTTTCCCATAATACGCGTCAATTACAAACCCGTTGATTTCTCACAACATACGTATCGCCATCAAGAGAGAAACATGAGAGGTTGACCAAGGAGATGGATCCTTATTCACACGCTGCACGGAAAACTCACATGTCATAATAATAATCACCATACGAAAAACTCACGTGCCATAGTAAGTAAAGTTCTCACAATCAGCAGAGAATTATTAGGTTAGATGTTAGTTACTGTAGTGAGAAGAATTCTGACAAATCAAAACATCTTAACTCTAGGATTCTTTAACCATATCTACAATTCTTTACATAATTAGTTGATAATTTATTCCATTTTCATTATTTGTAATTATTTAGTTTAAACAAACAAAAAATATTATTATTTGAATTCGGCTCTGGACTCTTAAAGCAGATTACATTTGCAATGATTGCTAGTCCGTTTAATAGCCATAGTTGGGCGTGATCAAATAGCATATGCAAAAAGTAGGTGAGAAAGAATCGTATTTTATATAAAGTAAATGAGGAGGTTTCATGGAGAGAAGTTGACTATATACTCTGATTTTAAAGTAGACATCTTGAATGAGATGTCTGAAGAATACAAGCATGATAAGTTGGATGATAGGTGGTCCATAGTAAGAAGTCGCTAAAAATGATCTTGGTATGGCTGCGTACACTTGGTTCGACTTGCAAAATGGACCCAGGCACTATTTTAGGCACGTACTGAAAACTTCGGGGAGTTTTCTTTACCTCTTTCCTTTTATTTGTATGTCATGCGAAAATGTTGCAATTTAAGTGTGGGGTATGGATTGTATATATGTATTTCTTTTGTTTATTGTATTCATTATTTTTAAAAAATAAAAACTTCAAAAATAAGTCTTTAGTCTTATAGGTATAGTAAGGGTGATTCTGAGGCGATTAGGGAAATTCTAAGGTGATGTTTCTCGCAGCTCCTCCTATAGCCTTACCAGCCACTGGCTAGCCTCCAATGCAGGTTGGTTATTAGTCTATCGATCCCAAACGGTCCCTCCTAACATCCACAAACCCTACTATAATCCCAAATTACGCAAATCTCCTAAAACCTCAAGCATTAAATGCTCCTATGCAAATTACCCATGTAAACCTAAAACCCGTAGAGTATTTACATGGCGAGCCTATTGTTCGATGGAAGAAGATTGAAGTTAAGCAGTCCATTGCTCAACAAGGATTACAGTTAGTAGTGTTGCGAATGTTCTCGTATGGAAAGCTTGTGATTCAAGAGTTGAGGAAGGTAATTCCCATCCAGTGCTAGTTGAAAGGGCCATGTTTGACAGGATTGATTGGAGATACGCACGTCCTTATTAAACTATCATTGATGGAAGACTACATTCACTTGTTATCCAAGCATGCCTTTTACTTGAAGGCACAAGGTAACCTATGGGTTATGCGATGCACCAAGTAGAATATATGGTGGAAGCCAGAAGAAGAGACTCCTATAGAAATTGCATGGATTTGGTTCTTAGACTTGCCTCCTAATATTTTTCGTAAGGAATTTGTGTTCTCTCTAGCTAATACAGTCGGTAGGCCTTTACAGGTTGATTTGGACACTCAAAATGGCACACGAACTAGTTGTGCTAAGGTGAAATTAGAAGTGAATTTATTAGCTACATTGCCCCAAAGAATTAAGATTGTCGAAGAAGAGGATGAAACTGGTCCTGGGGAATCAAAGTGGGTAAAAAATAAACATGACTACATGCCCAAATATTATAAAATATGTAAGAAGCAAGGTCATAATGGGAGTGAATGTTGGATTATTCATCCAGAGTTACATAGGAAGTTTAATGAATATGGTGGATAACAAAGTAAGGAAAGGGATGAGGTTATGCAAGGAGATGTTATTGGTACACCTGCAGCTTCGACTAAAGTTTTGACAAGTGGCAAAGTACTGGAAAAACCTAAACCAAATACTACCAAAAAAGTGAATGCAAAGGAGGAAGAACAAATACCAACGAGATAGTAGAGATTATATTATTGACAATGCTTGGAATAATACTGCTGAGACAAATCATGAGCACAAGGAGTCAAAAGGAAAGGAGAAATCTGGCAACAATGACACTACTGAGAAACAACTATCAAATGTACCAGTGCAAACTAGTAACAAGTTTGCATTACTAGAGGAGGGTGAGATTGAAATACACAAACAAATAAAGAAAGAAGATGTGGAGAATGTATTACACAAGGAGGAGGTTGACGTAAGGGAGGCAGCAGATGCAACTCCTAGTTCTATTGGGAAAGCTACTGGAAAAGCTACTCCTAAGAAGATTAGGATTCACATTGCAGATAACGAAGTGCCTAATCCTAGCGAGACTGGATTGATGGGCCAAATAAAAAGGAGTCAACAATTGAATGGGCTCATAGGAGATATGGGGCATGTAAGGAGGAGCCGAGGGAACTCAATGTCACTATTAATCATTCTTTCCATGAGATTTTATCGCAAACATATGATGATTCCAAGGACAATGGTGTAAACAATGAAGTAAGTTCTGATAGAGATTTATGGAGTGATTATTTAGAGTAGATGGGGGATACTACAACTACAAAATATAGTCCCAGGAGCAAGGAGGAAAGAGGTAACATGCATGAGCAAAAGGTAGATTATTTGAGCCCTAATGCTACAGTAAACCCTAAGGGTTCACAAACTAGGGTTAAAGTTGTTGAAAGGGCTACTAAACTACTAGCTAATTTAGCACTTGGAGCAGGTAAAGGATCACATAAAGAGGCTATTTCTATTGGGGGGTCAGTAGGGGAGGCTTCAGCTAAGAAGAAAGTTAATGGTACAGTAAACCCTAGTGGTACTGTCCAGTTGTTGGCTAAAGTTGGAAGTGATTCGGTGGAGCTTGCAGGTGGTGTTAAACTTGAGGGTGTTCAGGCTAAGGTACTAGACCATACAGTGAGGTCATCTCATCAAACAGCTGCAATTAAGATGTCAAGAGGCAATGAAACATTAACTTCTGAGTTGCTTGCTACAGTGAACCCTAATTTGGGTGATGTCTACAATCTTTAGTTCAAGGCAATACAAGAGGAAATGAAAGAAAGGGAATTAGGTGATGGGGTTTTCAAGGAGGCTACATTGAAGGCACATGATCAAACTTAACTTGCTGCTAAGACAACTACATTTGAAACTGGGCAAAGTAACAATACCATTCAAATTGTTTCTCCTACAGTTGATGATCTTGGAATTTTAGTTGTGAAAACATTCAGTGTTACCAGCGGTATATTGGCTAATGGCCTTCTCATTAACAACACGGGTCAAAGGGTGATGGGAATGATAGCTAAAAACTATGAACCAAATCCTTTGGTTCTTCAGGTGGTAGGTGATGACAAGGGTGAACACGATGACTTAGGTGAGGATATTAAAGAAGAATAAACGGCTTCCAATATTCAACAGGTAGCTAGGGATGGAGACATCTCACCAAGGAGTGTTAACACTAAAAACTCAACTAGGAAACATGCAAGGAAATAAAAGGAAAAGGCAGTACCTATAAGGGTGCAGCCAAAGAGAAGTGCGATCTTTATAACCAAATAATCCTATGGAAAATGCTCTAAGTTTTGCCAAACTACTCCAAAATGACCTATGTACCTCCAAATCTATTTTCGGATGCACTCCCAATACCAGAATCACCATACAGAGCTATTCAAAGACTCAAAATTCCAAACGGACATTGATAACATTGAAATACACTTCAATCCAAATATGATGAAATTCTTCCAAAATGCTAACTTTCACAATAGGCACCGAAATGCTCCCGAGATATCCAAAACCCGATCAGAACAGACGCCCAAGTCAGAAGTTATCATACAAACCTGATGGAACCTTCAAACCACGATTCCGAGATCGTTTACCTACAAATCCAACCTTAGTCAATTCTTCCAAATTTGAGCTTAAATCTTGAAGTTCATCCTTCCAAATCGATTCTGGATAACTTGAAAATCAACACTGACTATTTAAGCAAGTCATAATACATCATGCGGAGATGCGCGAGCTCTCAAAACATCGAGCGAAGTACAGATTCTCAAAATGACCAGTCGGGTCGTTAGACTTAATGTGTTCTTAATAGATTGATTTCATAAGAATATAGGTGTTAATCTATTTTGAATAGGCGAGTAGTACTTCGGGAGAAGGCTACAAGGCAATTTTTCAATAATTTAGCAATCATGAGTGAATTGTATAAAATGGAGAGTTAACTAAAACATAATAAGATTGGTGAATCAATCCCAACCCTGGAATATTTGCCTCTACTGAATACACAACAACTATTTTGTTGCATGATAATTTAGTTACTAGTTATAATTCTTGTTTAGTATAATCACACCTTTGAACTTGAATTGGCTCGACTGAATACAAGTTCTTTACATGTTATACACCATTTTTACTAGTTATACACCATTTTTAATACAAGTTTTTTACATAGAGCCCTGTGTGATTATACATTTGATGCCATACTCTTTGTTCAAGCAACTCGGATTGGGGGTTTTTAGACCTACTACAATTACTTTACAGTTATTAGATAGGTCACTAGTTATGCCAGAAAGAATTATTGAGGATGTGTTAGTTCGAGTGGGAAGTTTATTCTTCCTCCTAATTTTATTATTCTTGATTATGAGGAAAATGAGGAAGTGCCCATTATTTTGGGGCAACCATTGTTAGCTATTGGTGGAGCGATTATTGATGTGAGGGAAAGGAAGTTGAAGATGAGAGTTGACGCTGAGGAAGTCACTTTTAATGTGCTCAAGGCACTTAAGCTCCCTAAGCATTATGAAGACTAGTGCATGATTACTGTGGTCGAATTGAAGGGGATAGAGCAGAGTTCTTAAGTGAATTGTAGTGATCTAGATGGGATGACTGAGTTAGAGGAGGTTGTGTTGCAAGCTGAGTATGTAAAGATGATTGAGAAAAGAGCCAGAGAAGAAAGAGGAGATCTTTTGATAGCGTGCAAAAAGGCTAGACTTCATGGGAGAAAGAAGAAGAGAAAGCGTCCAGCCTGAGCAGAGTAGCAGGGTCATGCCACAACTATAAATAAGGCGCTTGTTGGGAGGTAACCCAGCCTGTATTTTTTTTTCATAGTCTCAAGTTTTGTGTTTTTTTGTTTTGCAGAGTAGGGGAAGTTTGAGTACCCGAAGTTGAAGCTGAGGAGCATGTGTTTGAGCTTAAGTGTGGGGTCGTCCCGACCCTTAATATTGAGGATCATGTCTGAGCTAGGCCCAAGAGGGTCTCAGGGAGTATTTCTCACCCTTGTTTAATACTTTTCTCTGTCATCATGCATCGGGGACTATGCATATGCTAAGTGTGGGGTGGGAGAACTTCTACTTGTGATGTACTTTGTATAAATTGTATCAATTGGTCTCTTTTATTAGTTTTACTTAGTCTAGTTTTAGTCTAATTTGTTTTAGAAAGAAAGAGAAAAAATATACAAAAATGCAAAAAGAAATAAAATACATCAGAAAAATCTCGGACTTTTTCCGACGATGGATCTGTTGGATAATTTTCTGGAGGGATAAAGTCAGATTCAAATTACAAAAAAAAGATTTTTTTTTAGGAAAAGTAGGTAGTATCCCTTGGTTTTTCTTTGGGCGTCGGTACTTTTCCAAGAGTGTAGCTCGAATCAAGTACTTTATCTTTTTAGGAGTAAGGTAGGAAGAAACTGAGTTGCTCTGAGATACCTAGTGACATGTTTGGTTTTGGCACATTAGGTTATGACATGCATTCTATCTGCCCGTAGATTTAAGTTAAATTGTGATGCCTGAGTAAAGTAAATAGCCTATTTTGTGACGTCTTTTCTCAATTGTTCGACTTGTATGCTACATAGTGCGTTAATGCTTAAATTTCTCAATTATATGTGCTGTTTGACTTGAGAGTTGAACAGAACCGTCTTGATTGAGTCATGTGCAATGTGTGTGTGAGGAATTATTATTCTCTATGCTATCCTGTGTAGTCTAGAGCTTGCCATGTGTATTAGTCGAAGCGAAATTGTTAAGTTGTACTAATCTAGGAGATGACGTAGGCATTTCTTGCTTGAGCTTAGATATGCTTGTCACTTGAAGATAAAGTTTTCCGTTGCTATCCCCTTTGAGCCTATAGACCTTTCTTTTGGCACCCACATTACAAGTTATACCCCTATTTTATTCTTAATTTGAGATTGTTGAACCTTTACCTCCTAAGGCACTTAGTCGTTAAAAGAAGTAAGGTGAGAGATTGGGGAGTCGCTTTTGAGTGGAACCATGGAAGGGCCCTTTGGTGCACTAAAGTTGAAATCAAAAGTCACTAAACGATGAACTTTAATGTATAGAGTGTGTGTAAAAAACAAATAAAAAAGAAAGAAAAAGAAGAATTGTAAGAAGAGAAAAACAAATGATAGTCAAAGTATGTAGAAAAAATACACATCTCTTAATCCTACTAATTTGTGCTAGTGGGAGTATGGAAGTTCTTAACAAAAATAAGGGCTATGTTGTATATGATTTGTGGCAAGTGATTTGGTTTAGAAGAATATGTGTTTGAATTGTGAGTGTAGTGTATTAAAGTATTTAGGAGGATTAGTCACTATTCCTAAAGGTATCATACTCGTCCCTTAGCCTACATTACAAGCTTAAAGTACTAATTGATCCTAGATTTGGCCAGCTTAGATTAGTAGAGATGTACACTACGAGCAAGCGTATGGTACGACCACGGGATGTATATGAATTCTTTGTGAGAGTGAGCAAATTTTGTTTAATTGTATGATGTCCTTCATTTATATTCAAAAGCATATTTGAATGTGCTGACTATTCTATATTCACTCTTTCGTTTGTTGGTGAGGGCACATGATCTCATGAATGATTGGTAATGTTGTAAACTTCTATTGTTGGTTAAGTGCACGAGTTGAGAATGCTTAGTGGTCACGAGTCGGCTTTCGAGATTGGGTGGTTATGGATAGGTTGTTTGAATTGATTGAATTGAATTGTTATACTTGGGCATGTTTAAAACGGGAAGAATGCGAATTTTGTATGTTCATGCTTGATTGCCGGTATCGATCATAGTCAAGGGTAGAGTGTATGGTTAAAACAAATGAAGTGCTCCTCTATAGTTGAGAGTTGTATATAGTTGGGATAGTTTTGTTAGTCTCATTGCTCGAGGACGAGAAAGAGTCTAAGTGTGGGGTGTTGATATTTAGCTTAAAGCATATATATTTATATGTATATCGCCTCATGCTTTACTCGTATTTCGTGGATTTCAGATGTGAAATATATTGATTTATATTAATTCGGGGAGTGTTTATGTGTAGGAATCATCCAGAAGCAACTGGGGGCGAAAGGTGCGAGATTAGAGCCAAAACGGAGGGAAATGGAAAAATTGGGAATTTTAGCGCCTCAGGCAGCGCTCCATGCCACCTGTGGCGCCCTTGGGAGAAACTTCAATAAGTCAGTACCAGGGCTAGCGTGGGGCGCTGGGCTGGGGCTAGCGTGGGGCGCTGGGCTGGACGCTGGTGATGAGAAAGTTATCTAAGTTTGCCTGGGACAAGGTTATTTAGGCCCTAGACCTACCCAACGCGTATAAAAGCAAGACTAAGCTTATATTTAGAGGAGACACGCCCCTTTGAAGAGAGAATACACACGAGGAACATCCAGGAGCGAGGAGATCTCAGTTTTCTTCATCTTTTCTTGTTTGCTATTATCATGAGTGGCTAAAACCCATAGTTCTTGGGTTGTGATTTAGCCATGAATGTTGTTGTTTAACGTTCACTTAACCTTGATTACAATTCATCAATATATGGTTGTTTCTTCAATTCTGTGATTAGTTGCTTAATTGTGTGGTCAATAGTTAGGTTCTATTTATTATCTATATTATGCTTGGGAAAGCCTTCAGGATATAGATTGATTTCATAATCTTAATGTGTTCTTAATAAATTGATTTCAAAGGAATATAGGTGTTAATCTATTTTGAATTGGCGGGTAGTACTTCGGGAGAAGGCTGCGAGGCAATTGTTCAATTAATTAGCAATCATGAGTGAATTGTATGAAAGGGAGAGTTAACTAAAACACAATAAGAATTTTGAATCGATCACAACCCTGGAATATTTATCTCTACTGAATACACAACAACCATTTTGTTGCTCGATAATTTAGTTACTAGTTATAATTCTTGTTTTGTATAATCACACCTTGGAACTCGAATTGGATTGACTGAATAACAATCTTAGTGAATTTAGTGGGTAGTTAATATAAGTCTCTGTGGGCTCAACACTCGACTTATCATTTGATTACTTGTACTACCACGTATACTTGTGTGTGCATTTGGGAGCAACAAGTTTTTGGTGCCGCTGCTGGGGAATTGAATACAAGTTGTTTACGTAGAGGCCAGTGTTATTTAGGGGCTAGTATAAATTTGATGTCATACTCTTTGTTCAAGCAACTCGGATTAGGGGTGCTTAGACCTACTACAATTACTTTACAGTTATTAGATAGGTCACTAGTTATGCCTGAAAGAATTATTGAGCATGTGTTAGTTCGAGTGGGAAATTTATTCTTCCTAGTAATTTTATTGTTCTTGATTACGAGGAAAATGAGGAAGTGCCCATTATTTTGGGGCAACCATTGTTAGCTACTGGTGGAGCGATTATTGATGTGAGGGAAGGGAAGTTGAAGATGAGAGTTGACGCTGAGGAAGTCACTTTTAATGTATACAAGGCACTTAAGCTCCCTAAGCATTATGAAGACTTGTGCATGATTACTGTGGTCAAATTCAAGGGGATAGAGCAAAGTTCTTATGTGAATTGTAGTGATCTAGATGGGACAACTGAGTTAGAGGAGGTTGTGTTGCAAGATGAGAGTGTAAAGATGATTGAGAAAAGAGTCAGAGAAGAAAGAGGAGATCTTCTGAGAGCGTACAAAAAGGCTAGACTTCATGGGAGAAAGAAGAAGAGAAAGCGTCCAGCCTGAGCAGAGTAGCAGAGTCGTTACACAACTATAAATAAGGCACTTGTTGGGAGGCAACCCAGCCTCAATATTTTTTTTATAGACTAAAGTTTTGTGTTGTTTTTGTTTTGCATAGTAGGGGAAGTTTGAGTAACCGAAGTTGAAGCTGAGGAGAATGTTTTTAGCTTAAGTGTGGGGTCTTTCCGACTCTTAATATTGAGGATCATGTCTGCACTAGGACCGAGAGGGTCTCAGGGAGTATTTCTCACCCTTGTTTAATACTTTTCTCTGTCATCATGCATCGGGTACTATGCATATGCTAAGTGTGGGATTCTACTTGTGATGTACTTTGTATAAATTGTAATCTTGGGCATGTTTAAAATGGGAAGAATGTGAATTTGGTAAGTTCATGCTTGAGTGCCGGTATCGATCATAGTCAAGGGCAGAGTGTATGATTAAATAAAATGAAGTGCTCCTCTATTGTTGGGATTTGTATGTAGTTGGGATAGAGTTGTTAGTCCCATTGCTCGAGGAGGAGCAGGAGTCTAACTGTGGGGTGTTGATATTTAGCTTAAAGTATATATATTTATATGTATATCGCCTCATGCTTTACTCATGTTTTGCAGATTTAGGATGTGAAATAAATTGATTTATATTAATTTGGGGTGTTTGTATGTGTAGGAATCATCAGGAAACAATTGGAGGCGAAATGTGCGAGATTAGAGCAAAAATGGAGGAAAACGGAAAAATTGGGAATTTCAGTGCCACAGGCAGCGTTCCACGCCACCTGTGGCGCCCTTGGCAGAAACATCAATAAGCCAGTGCCAGGGCCAGTGTGGGGCGCTGGGCTGGATGCTGGTGATGGGAAAGTTATCCTAGTTTGCCCGGGACAAGGTTATTTCGGCCCTAGACCTACCTAACGCGTATAAAAGCAAGACTAAGCCTATATTTAAAAGAGAGGCACCACTTTGAAGAGAGAATACACACGAGAAACATCCGGGAGAGAGGAGATCTCAGTTTTCTTCATCTTTTCTTAGCATTTTCAATTATCCAACATGTAGGAAATTGTTTGCTATTATCATGTGTGGCTAAAACCCATAGTTCTGGGCTTGTGATTTATCCATGAATATTGTTGTTTAACATTGACTTAACCTTGATTATAATTCATCAATATATAGTTGTTTCTTCAATTATGTGATTAATTGCTTAATTGTCTGGCCATCAATTAGGTTCTATTTACTATCTATGTTATGCTTGGGAAAGCCATGTTTCGATTAGAGAAGAATTGAAGAGAGCATGATCTTAACTCTGGGAGGGGGGCGATTTGTGGTTTGGATAGGAATATACCTAGTCACCGTGCTTAATTAAATATCGTAATCTTAATGCATTCTTAATAGATTGATTTCATAGGAATATAGGCGTTAATCTATTTTGAATAGGCGAGTAGTACTTTGAGAGAAGGCTACGAGAGAAATTATTCAATTAATTAGCAACCATGAGTGAATTGTATGAAAGGGAGAGCTAACTAAAACACAATATAATTGGTTAATCGATCACAACCCTGGAATATTTGTCTCTACTGAATACACAACAACTATTTTGCTACTTGATAATTTAGTTACTAGTTATAATTCTTGTTTAGTATAATCACACATTTGATCTCGAATTGGCTCGACTAAATAAAATTCTTAGTGAATTTAATGGGTAGTTAATACAAGTCTTTGTGGGTTCGACACTCGACTTATCATTTTATTACTTGTACAACCACGTATACTTGCGTGTGCGTTTGGGAGCAACAGATTTTCGACACAAAGGAGGAACGCATGCAGTAGTACTTGAATAAAGTTCAAGTGTTACTTGCACGATTTGTAGAATGGTCAATCGTCCACATTCCGAAGGAAAAAAATGTGGAAGTAAATGCATTGGTGAATTTGGGGTCGTCCACGGAGATGAAAGGATTTGATTCTAATATGGTCTTCCAATTGATGCATTCAGTGTTGGATGTGGATGGATACTGTGAAGTAAATTCAACCAACTTAATTTGGGACTGGAGGAACGAGTTCATTAAATATCTCAGACATGGTAAAGGCCTGAAGACCCAACAGTGTCCTGGGCAAGGAAGCTCACTACTGCCATGTTGATTGACAGTTATGTAGGAGATCGTTTCAAGGACCACTGGCTCGGTGCCTTGGGGCTTGAGATGCGGACTATGTGATAAAAGAAGTCCACGAAAGAGTCTACAGAAACCATTTCGATGCAGACTCGTTAGTTGTCAAGTTGGCCAGGGCTGGATATTATTGGCCCGGGATAGAAAAGGGTGCAAAGGCATTCGTACAAAAATGCGACAAATGTTAGCATCATACACAGTTGGTGCATCAAGAAACAGAACATTTTCATTTGATGGTTTCGTCGTGGCCATTCATGCAATGAGGGATGGACATAGTTGGTCCTTTACCACCAGGACCTGGAAAGGTAAGATTCCTTTTAGTTTTAACTGATTACTTTACTAAATGGGTTGAGGCAGGTCCTTACAAAAATATCGGGGAACGTGAAGCGGTTGACTTTTATGGGACCACATAATTTTTAGATTCAGAATAGCGAAGGAGATTACTCTGACAACGGGCCGCAGTTCGTACGTTTAAGAGTCACAAAGTTCTTGGAAAGGTTAAATATCAAGTTAATTACTTCCTCAACATACCACTTGAGTGCTAACGGGCAGGTGGAGTCTACCAATACGATAATCATTCAAAATCCTAAAAAGAAGTTAGAAAATACTAAGGGCAAGTGGCCAAATGAGCTACCAGGGGAGAAACCCCATTTTCTCTTGTATACGGCTCGGAAGCTTTGATATCAGTGGAGGTGGGGGAGCTGACTTTGAGGTTTTCCCAGGTGAACGAAGAAGCAAATAGTGAAGCATTACTGTTGAAGCTAGATTAGGTTGTAGAACAACGGGACCTGGCATACATAAGGATAGTGGCCCAAAAGCAAAGGATGGAAAGATATTACAATCACAAGGAGAATCTGCATTATTTCAAAGTTGGAGATTTGATTTTGAGGAAAGTAACTCAAAGCACTCCGTAAGTTACGCCAGGAAGCTGGGACCGTTGTAGGAAAGCCCTTACCGGGTTTCAGCTATCACCGGTAAAGGATCATATGAATTAGAAAATCAAGATGGAGTCAAGTGGCCTGGAAATTAGAACGCGACTCACCTTAAGAGGTACTATTCTTGATGATTCCTACCAATACTGAAAGTATGTGCTGCACTCTTTTTTTCTTCAACTAGTTTTTGTCCTGATCGGGATTTTTCTGGCAAGGTTTCTAACGAGGCAACAACGTAAAACATACTATGAAGGAAGGATCATTGGCAAAGTCAAGACCTTTAAAATATCAAGGCACTAAATTTCTCACACCGATGGGATCGACGGATACAAGCCCGCGTGGTAAATAGCTTGTGGATGGTTAAATAATCTTTGGCTCGATGGCAAACCTTACTTTGTACTATTCAAAAAGATTATTTTACCGTTCATAAGTTGTCTCCACCGATGAAGCAGCAGTATGAATACAAGACTTTCAGTGTTCAAACTATCATGCTTAGTATTCGAACACTAGGGGGAATGCATGATACGACACCAAGAGTGCCACAACAAATGGGGTAAGAACCGGGATCAGTGTTTTGGACCGGGAATTGTATGATCATCCTTGTAGAAATAAGTTGTGCAAGTTAGCCACATGCATTGACAGATTTATTTACTTAAGAAAATTAATGTTTATATGAATGTATTCTTAGAAATAGAAGGGAATAAATCAAAGTCCTTTTTATTCTTGTCTTATTTCTTGTTCAAATGATAAGTTAATTTATTTTATCATTTGAGAGTTAAGAAAAACTTCAAATGCTTGTGCCGTAATAAATAGGAGACTTTCTCTTCAAGAGCACTATAAACATAAGGGTCCTCTCTTATAAAATTCTCACAGTAAATGGTAGATTCTAGAAGGGTTTATACCCGAAAACAAAGCTATCGGACGAAAACTATAACCGAAGCTTTATCAAGTAAACATAAAAAGAATATTTTTGCACACACTTAAGCTAAAACTTCTTTTATTAAAGATCAGAACTCAATAAAAGATTTTGGCATAATTCCAAAGGATAAAAGAAAAAATTATACATTATTCTTTGCTGCTAGAACCCGAAGGGGGAGAAGGGTCTTCATTCTCCCTGGTGCAAGGAGATTGTTCCCTTATCGGTTCAGGGCCTTCATCCTCTTCGGTCTCCCTTTCGGTTCCTGAATAAACAAAAAAAGTATAGAGGAATCAGTTGCAACAGACCGAGAAGGAAGATTCTCATGAGCAGATAACTCCAATTCCCTAGCATGGACGATGCAATTGTCAATATTGGCAATGCCCACTTTGGCCTCCTCCAAAGTCTTCCTCTTCATATGGTACATAGCATAGGTCTATCCGAAGACAATGGAGTCTTCTTGATCCTGGAGTTTTTCTTGGAGCTTATCAATTTTGGCCTGGAACTCTTCTCTTCCAGCCTTCATTGCACTGAGTTGGGAATCAGGCTCAACATTCGTAGTTGACTGGAGCCGGTTTTGCTCCATGTCACTCTTGAGACTTTCTTCCATTTTAGCCCTCTTCTCCTCGATAGCATTGGCATCCTCGATTTTGGAACGCAAACCAGTCTCTAAGTTACTAACTTGTTCCATGAAGGCTGATTCACGTTCAGCAGCATCAGTCATAAAATCATGAAGCTCAGTGCACTTAGACTTTGCTTCTTTTAAAGTTTCATGAAGTTGGGCGACTTCTTAGCTGTGAGCCATCCTGTCTTGCTCCTACTGCAGTAGTCGGTCCTCGAGCATGTCCATTTGAGCAACTTTGGCCTCTAGCACTGGGAGGTGCTCAACGAATTGATTGCTCTCAGCCAACAGTTAGTCTCATTCCGAAGCAAGCTCTTGCTTGTCCAGAATCAGCCTCTATAGGCCCTCAAGGGTGGCGTGAAAAGGGATAAAATCAAGGTTATTACTTCAAAACATAAATTGGGAAAATATGGCAAAGAGCGAGACTGTTACCTATGTTGAGAAGTGCATGCTTTTATTTATGAGGCACTCTTCGGAAAGGGAGTCCATCTTCTTTCAATCTTTCGCTGAAGCCAGTTAATTTAGATAATTGACAAGCTCCACTAGCTTTGAGAGAATATGACACTCCTTCGAAACCAAAGAATGGCGCTTCGCCTTCCACGAGGATCTTGGGAAGGTGCCGAATAATTATTTCTCAAGTTTCCATGATCGGTAGACCGTGGTGGGACAACATTCCCCGCTTGTTCAGTTGATGTCGGTGGAGGAGATGCAGTTGGTGCTGGTGGCGAAAGAACTGCTAGTGTCAGTGGGTATGGAGCTATCGGCGTAGAAGGAGAAGAAGCAGCTATGGTAGAAGGAGTGGTAGTTGTTTCTTGCATTGTGGTTGAGGGCAGAAGAAGTTCAGGGTCCGAACTCCTTGGACTGGAGACAGCAATAGGGGCCGAGAAGCGAGAATCAGCATTCTCAACCAGGTCTATTTCATCCTAGAGCTCCTGAACCTTTTCTACTGGTAGGTTTTGGAGCTTCCCCGGCTGAGCATTCAGTTGAGCCGATGAAGATTTTTTTCTCCTTTAAAGGGAAGCCTTTTCATCACTATCTTCCCCTTTATCATTGAGGACCAATGTGGCCCGACTCGGTTAGTGTTTTCTTTACTCTCTTCTCTTGAGTCCCAGTTGGGGAGGAATGTCTCTTCTTCTGTTTCTTGATCTTGGACTCGGGACTCTGAGAGGCGGCACCCTCGCCGGAGGCTCGAGCAAATCCATAAGCTCTGCTTCGGTAGAGGGAATTCTAAAACACCCTCCTGGCCTCCTCGGGCTCATCTAGGGTGAGGACATCGAGGCAGATGATAGACCCCTCGGGAACCCTACGTGAGTAAAAATATGATTAAGTAAATTCCTCTTAAACTATTGAGATAAAAAGAAAAAAGAGAAGAAGAGATGAACGTTGCTCACCATGGTTCTTAGGTCTCCACCCGTACTTGGGAGCCATTTCTTTCCATCGATGGGATTCGGGAGTTGTAATATCTAGAATTATCTGAACCCATCGGTCCAGACCGTGAACCTGTGGTGGTTCCCAGCAGGTAGCTGAAACGAAGGAAGCCAAAAAAAAAAAAACATCAGAAAACAAGAAATTATCTTTTTACGAAGAAAGAAAACAAGTATCCGAAGACTTACAAAAAAGACTCCACGACTCGGAGAAAGCTGGAGTTGTGTCAGAATAATGTCCCTGCTAGCAATAATGATGAACTATTCCATTCATCCACGGTCGTTGTCATCGTCTACAATGGTGAGGAATGTGTGGTGACCACGGTTGTTGTAGTTTAACTCTCCCCACAAAAAATTTTGGGGAAGTAAAGGTTCATCATATGTGCACGAATTAGGGGTTTTCCGGTCTGAGTGCACAACTTACGAAGGCAGGCCACCGTCTACCATATGGATGGGCCAACTTGTGCTAAGCAGACCTGGTACTGGTAGAAAAATTCCAAAATTATTGGGTCAAGTCCTTCACTCGAGCCCAAGGATAAGGGACCCAAATTAAAGGTAAATGTATAGACATATATAAACCCCTCTCTAGAGTAGGTAACTCTCTCTACCCCATCTGGGGCGAGAATTTTGATATTGGGGCAGTTGCAGTCCTTCTTCACAGTAGGGATACTAGAAGAACGAATGGAGGAGGGATGCCTGTGAACTGGCTAAAACCTACGGTTTTGAGAGTTTGTAGATGCGGTTTGTTCTTGAAGATCGGATGTGATGCTAAGATGGAGTGGTATGATGGTGTTAACAGTTAGAGGTTGAGACTCAACGTCAACCTCTTTGGGTTTGTTTTACTTCGGGCCTCCACCGAAGAGAAGACCAGTGTTTCCGAAGGAAGCAACGTAAGAAAACATGGTGGTAAAAGATCGGTAAAGATGTTCTTATTGATAAAGTTGAATGTTGTAAAAACTCTCTAAGGAAATTCAGAGAAAGAGAGAGAGTTGTGGAAGTAGTAAAAGTGAAGAAGTAAAAATGATGAGAAGTGGAGAAGTTATAGATGGCAAAAATTATGGTCATGATTACCTCGAAAGACGGCAAACATATCTGCTGAATCACGGGGCAACATGTGTTCGGGGAATTAAATGCGAGAAGATGTGTGTCCCTTCAAATGTCAGAGACTGCTCAGGAACTGTTCCGCCAAGAAAGGAATCTTCATCTACTTCCCGGTAACACTGAGTTGAGTCACCGAAAAGTAAGGGACTATCTGTATAGGGTAAAATTTGTTGATAACAGGGGGTCGAATGATAAAGTGCACGTGAAACCGAAGATAGATAAAAGATGAGTTAACAAATAACTGGCACCGGGTGCGAAGTATGTAACCGGTACAGGATGGATCCCGAAGGAAGCACAACTGATGGTAAAGATTCAAAGGCTTGACATTGGATAACATTTAATGAGTAGTCATTAAGGAGAATATTTGCATTCAAAGACCAGTCGCTATGCACCCATCAATGGCATTTTTATTCTCATTCAAGAGGAGCTTGATTTTAGGATCTTGTCTCCCTGAGGATAGCTATAAATAGCAGGATTGAAAACCCTTGTAGAACATGAAATATTCTGCGCAAAAAGCTTTAATATACTATTTTACGTTCAATCTAAACAGTTTTATCATTGCTTCTGCTTTTGCTCTAGAAAGATCGAGCTCAGTACCAGGCATGCTATTTTCTTTAATTTCAGTGTTGAACTTATTTTTATTCTTATTTCTTTATTATTTTTGGATCAAATTGATTCGTTTGTTTATAAACCACACTAAAAATTCAACTATTCATTTTTATGGTTAAGCACCGAGTTCAATTCAAGAGACCACTCAAACATGTGTCTTTGAATCTCAAGCCCAGTTTGTACTAATTACTGTTCCAATTAATAAATATTAATGGAATGAGATGTTCAATAGAATATATAGTCTAGACAAATACTGTAATGATTAAAGTTCAAGAAAAAAATTAAGTTATTAAATATTTTTCTTAAATTGCATGTAAAGTTTTAAAAAACAAAACATATCATAGGACGCGAGGTAGTATTTATTTGGCTATTATGGGTAAAAGCTCATGCAACTCAATGATATGGAGAGAGAAAAATACACATACGTGCATTTCATTTTAACTAATAATTAAAGTATGAACATAAGAAGTTCAAGCTGAATTGAATGACATTATCTTTCTTAGTCAAGGCTATTTATTTCTGTTGTTAACTACTAATGAATTTGTTCATTGACTAAACTCATATAGCTGGTCGGTTAGACTTTTATGGTTTTGGTCTTCGATTGTTGCCGTAATGTTGAGCATGTTTACAAGAGAGGAAGCACAAATTAATTAATTGTTCAACTATATTTTATTTGACGGACATGTGGTTGCTACTTATTGGGTTTCAAAGAGATATATACTCCTAATCTGAGTTATTCTTCTGTTCCTTGATAGAAATAGTCATTTGATTTGACATATATTTCCCCTGCACAAAGAAAAATGTCAGGATCCAAAATTCCACCACAGGAATCGTGATAACACTTAGTATCTAAGACTAGGTAAGCCGGTTTCCATTAAATTGTTGAAGCCATTTTTTTTTTATCTAACAGCGGAACGCATAAAAATATACAACCTCCCAAGACTGGTAGTACTGAGTCGTGAACTCTAACTGAATACATAGAATGATCACGAGGACCGAATATACAATACTGTTTGATTACAAGCTAACAGTACAATGAAATAAAAATACTCCAAGGGACTGCGACGACCAAGTAACTCTACCTTGAATCCATACGAGCCCGCTTTAACTCTGCTCAAGTCCGTTATCTTCAATACCTGGCCCTGCACAAAAATATGCAGAAGTGTAGCATAAGTACACCACAGTCGGTACCCAGTAAGTATCAAGACTAACCTCAGTGGAGTAGAGACGAGGTACAGTCAAGACACTCACTAGTCTAATAACCCGTGCAATATAATATACAAAATAATTGAAAACAAATAACAATAAGGGCAACATGAAACAACTAATGATATGCATAGCAGACAACAAGAATACCATTAATATCACTCAACAATTAATAAGTACAATTACACCCAATTAAATCAAGTCCTTAAAATAAATATCTTTCACATATAATTCTAGCAAATAACTCTTTTTCAAATATAATTTTCTCAAATAATTATTTTTCACATATAATTCTTTCAATAAATCTTTTCAAATATAATTTTCTCAAATAAATATCTTTCAAATACAATTCTTTCATATAATACTTTTTAAGTAAAAATCCTTTCAAATAAATATTTTGAATATATAATCTTTTCAATTAAGAAGTCACCATATGACACCTCAGGTCATAATCTAAAAAATACGGGTTTCAGCCCATTTTCATATATTTTCATGGCACTTCGTGCCCATAATTAAATCATTATATTTTTCCGACACTTCGTGCCCACTTTTCATATCACAGCTGCACGGACAGTTCATGTGCCAATATTATTATCATTAATCACAACACCTCGTGCTAACATTTAATATCACAAGTGCACGGACAATTCACGTGTCAATATCCCCATTATTAACTCACGGCACCTCGTGCCCATATTTTATTTTATAATCCGCCTGGCAATAGCCACAGGCTCTCAATTTCAGCATAAATCAGATTGTTATCGATTTATCAACAACAAGACAAATTACACAAGGTATAAAAATAAACACAAGAAAATCATAACATCACATGAAAATCAACAACACAACAACTCCACATCATCACATTTCGTCTCTGACAATAGCCACCCTTATCGCTCCTATTGCCGCCCTTATCACTCTTATAGCCACCCTTATCACTCCGCCCAGACAATATTAATAGCCACTCTTATTGCTCATATTACCACCCTTATCGCTCCTATTGCCACCCTTATCGCTCCTATAACCATCCTTATTGCTCCGCCCAGATAATATTCCAACAAATACAACAACAGTGAAATGCCACCCTTTTACCCACATAATATCAATTGGTAAACTACCACCATTATCTGCTCAAAATAATAACTCACACAATATAACAATTTACACGAAAAATTATCACGGCAACATAACAAAAATATCAATTCATATAACAATTTGCCCAATGGACATAAGCAAAATTCCAAAGATACAACCAAGTCAATTAATTTCACAACAAATAGCCAAAGGCTCCACACAATGTGTACAACACCCAAAAACAATCAATAGAGAGAGAAATTACTCAACATAAAGCAAAGTCTTCATTAAATCTAAGTTTTCAATAATTATATAAACACCTCTTATTAAGCTCATTTAATTAATTATTTGCAGAGGAAAAATTCATAATAAAATTAAATTCCAATAATTATCAAACGAAAAAATTCACGGAATTACATAAATAATCAAGTAACAATCACATCAAATTATCATATAACAACAGATTCAACAACAAGCATTTAGGCACGACAAATAGATAATTAAATATATGCCAACAATTATTCCATTTACTATACAATATGCTCAAGACTTTAACTCAATAAAATTTGCACATATAAACCGAGTACGTACTCGTCACCTCGCGTACACGGCTTTTCACATTTCACAAATGGCACACATAAGACTCGATGCCTAAGAGGTAATTCCCCCACTCGAGATTAAGAAAAACACTTGACTTTTTGAAGTTAGGACGATATTCCAAAACAGCCTTCTTGCTTGAATTGACCTTCAGACAACTCAAATCTATCCAAATTAATTGTATAACTTCATTAAAATTCATCGGAAATAATTCCGGATAATATTGCGTCGACTTAAAATTTTATTCCAAAAAATCAACAAAAGTCAACACGGGGCCCGCCTCTCGGAACCCCATAATATTCATAAAACCCGAATTCAACCATACTAATCTTATCAAATTCCGATACCATTTCGTCCCTCAAATCGTGATTTTTTGTTTTGAAACTTTTCTTCAAAAACCACCATTTTCCTCAACTCAAAACACAATTTAAATGATAAATATAAAGATAGGATCATGGAAATAAATAGATTCTAGGTGAAGAACACATACCCAATCGATTTTCTTGAAAAACCCGCAAGGGATCGCTAAAAACCGAGCTCTACAAGTCAAAATGTGATAACAATGGCCTAACCCTCGATTTGGAAAACATATAATATGCCCCGTTCTGAAAGCATCACGAACGCGGAGAAAGGCTCGCGTTCGCGAAGAAGGAAAGTAAGGATGTCCAGAAAAACCCTCCACGAATGCAAGGGAAGGAGCACGAACAAGAAGCACAAGGGACGGAACCTTCGCGAACACGAGATGCTCTTCGCGAACGCGAAGAAGAAACATGAGGCTGCCATGAAGAGCTTCGAGAACGCGAGTGTCTACTCGCGAACGCGATGGAGGAAAAGACAGACCTTCAGGAACGCGATGGGCTGAACGCGAATGCGAAGAAGAAATATAACGTGGTCAGCAATACAACTTAACGCGAGATGCTCTTCGCGAACACGAATAAGAACACAAGAAAACAGAAACAGTAGTTCACAAATAGAAGGAAATGGTCTGTAGCTCATCTGAAACACACCGGAGGCCCCCGGGACCCCGTCTAAACCTACCAACAAGTTTCATAACCTAACACGGACTCGCTCGAGGTCTCAAATCACATCAAATAATGCCGAAAATATAAATCGCACCACGAATTGAGCTTATGAACTTCCAAAACTTCTTACTTCTAAAACTCGTGCCTAAATCTATCAAACCAACCCGGAATGCCGTCACATTTTGCAGGCAAGTCCCAAATAACATAACGGAGTTGTTCCAACTCTCTGAATCTCTTTCCGACCCCGATATAAAAAAGTCCACTTCCGGTCCACAACTCCCAAAATTCGACTTTCACCATTTCAAGCCTAAATCAGCTACAGTCCTCAAATTCACAGTTCGGACACTCTCCTAAGTCCAAAATCACCCAACGGAGCTAACAAAACCGACAAAATTTCATTCTGGGGTCGTCTTCGCACAGTTCCGACTACGGTCAAAATCCTAATACTTAAGCTTCCGTTTTAGGGACTAAGTGTCCCAAATCACTCCGAATCATCCGGTAACTGAATTCAACCACGCACACAAGTCAATACACATAATACGAAGCTGCGCAGGGCCTTGACCAACCACCTCTTAAACAAATGTTCGTCCTTGAACATGCTAAGAATTATTTTGAGGTTACCAAATTGATAATTTTACTTTTACACATGTACTCACGGTTGATCCCGCGTTACCGCATTTGAGATAAGACCGACAACATTATCTCATTTGAGATTATTTATTTTATCCATATTTGTAAACTTTAAGACCAATTTCCTATACTCCAAACATTTTCAAAGGGCTGATTTTCACAACAACGCATGTTATTAGTCCCAACTGGCTATAGCAACTCATGCATACGCACACATTAACTTCCTTGATAGTGTTGAAGTACTTCAAAATTTTTCGGGGGTGTTACATTCTTCTTCGCTTAGGATCATTCATCCTCAAACACATAACATAACTTATATCTTCCTTTGCAAATCTCAATGCTCCAAATTTTACTAACTCCCAAATATTTCAGAAATTTCGGCAGAGTCTCCCCTGTAAACGGGCCTATCCACCTACCAGAGTAACACCAAAACAACTCCTAACAACACATTCACAACCCAATAAAATACTACAAGGTATATATCAATAACGCCAATCTCAACATTACAAGAACTACCTTATCATAATGATATCAGGACATGAAGCACACCATATGTATGCTCATTACCACATCTCAGGTCTTAAAAGCTGTTCATAATTAATTCCAGTATCATCAATTAATCTCATATTAACCACTACCTCATTTCGAATTTTCACAACATTGACAACAGAATGTGAGGCATGAAAACCTCATGATTACTTACTCGGATTAATGAGTCACATTTAACGCCACCTTGGCACTCATCTCATAGGCTAAAATTTTCAGCACGAAAATGGCTGAATATTCACAGACAATATAGAAGAATTATCAAATAAGCCTAACAGGCATGACTCCCTATTAATATTATTGTACAGATTAAATTTCACACAAGGAGAATTTTAAACTCATAAATATTTTACCACAAGGACCTCTTCCTTATATAACTTCCACCGTCGCTTGTAGCCCGGTTTAAATATTTCACATCATCTACAAATGCAAGGATCTCGTCCTCAACTGCGAATCACAAGTATTTTGCACATTGTGCCAACTGAAATTTCAATTTTCTTTCTTTCTTCTTCTCAATATATTTCATAAACAGTTTTGACAACACAAAATGAACCCTCATACCGGTAGGGCATATAATTCATAAAACTTAGAATTAATTATTCTAAAACACATTAAACCCATTGTAATGAATAATAAAAATTACTTTTGGACTCATAGCCCTCAATGGTGTACAATATAAAATGATAGACACGGGCTCACATCCTAAAATCTCCCAACTGGGATAAACATATAAGTGGGTCATAATAGGAGGATTCACCTCAATATTTAGATCCGAATCAACTAAGGGAAAATATTCTTTTATTATGAAATACGAATTGTACCTGTAACGATACCATCTGGTGCATTGGCCTCAGCCAAATCGTAGTGATTATATCAACGGGTAGGGCATCCACCTCTTAGGCGCCCACTACCCGCCTGTCCTCCGCCTCTAGCTGACTGTGCATGGAGAGTATTAATTGGAATAAAGCTTGTAGCTGGAGTGTTCTGATGATATCCACCCTTCCCAAGTCTGGGTCAATCTCTCATGGTGTGCCTAGTATCACCACACTTATAACAACCCCTCTGAGGTCGCGGCTGCTCGTACTAAGTTTGTGCCGGATAACTGGAATAACCACTGTAAGAATCTCGTGTCGATGGTGCACTATAATTTGGAGCACCCCGAGTAATCTGATGTCCGGACTGAGCTGACCGACTACTCGAGCCTCCGCTATAATGAGTCCTAGCTGAAGAGTAAAATCCACTGAACCCTCAAGATCTTCGAGACCTTTTGGCCTCCTTAGACTCCCTTTCCTCGCCTAAAACATCATCAATCTTCCTTGCAATCTCCATTACTTGTTGAAATGGAGTATCAGTTTGCAACTCTCAAGCCATGCATATTTTAGTATCATAATCAAGCCATTCAATGAATCTGCGGACTCGTTCTCTGATTGTAGGAGCTAAGATAGGTATGTGTCGGACTAACTCACTGAACATGATGGCATATTCTAGCACTGTCATAGTGTCTGATGCAACCGTTCAAACTCTGTGCGCCACATATCTCTGAGAGTCTGGGGAATAAACTCTTTCAAGAACATTTCCCAAAATTGAGCCCAAGTTGGTGTTGTTGCATCGGTTGGTCTACCTTCTTCATAGATTTGCCACCACCGATATATTGTGCCTAACAGTTGAAATGTAGTAAAGGAAACTCCGCTCACTTCCACAATACCCATGATGCGGAAAATACGGTGATAATTTTCTAAAAATCCTTGGGCATCCTCTGTAGTTGTGTCACTGAAAGTAGGTGGACTATACCTCTTAAACCTTTCAAGCCTCTTTTGTTCTTTTTCTGATGCCTCTGGCCTAACCTCAGCCCGAACCGGAATAACAGGTTGTACCGGTATTGCACCCGAAACCTGACCAATGTGAACCTGTTGCTCTGGGGTTGTGGTAGGAGTCTGAGCTACTCCCCCAATCTGCGAAATATTTGGTGTAATAGAGATCAATCCCGCCTAAGTTAATATATCAAACATACTCAGGAACTATGCTAAAATCTCATGAAATTTGTGGGTAATAACAGGTGCTTCTGGTACCTGTCCCCCAACTGGAGATACCGGTGGTTCCTCAAATGTTGCTCTGACAGGTGTTCTAGTCGCGACACGTGCCCTTCCTCGACCTCTACCTCGGCCTCTACCTCAGCCCCGGCTTCTTGCAGCCCTAGCAGTATGTGCGGATGCCTACTCAGCTAATCCGGTAGCACGCGTCCTCATCATCTATGAGAGAATAGAGATACAAAATATCAATTTGCATAAATAACAAATCCGCAAGACAGGAAGGAAAGAAATAGAAATTTCCTAACAGTTATGTAGTGTAACAACCCGGAAAATTTAAAAGTACTTAAGTGTAAGGCCTGGTAAAATTTACAAAGCAAATAATGTTTTATGGTGCCGGACTATGCTTGCATATTTGAGGATTATCGAAATTCTTGCCGGAAAAGTATTTTGGGTTGAACAATGCACAGAAAAGTAAAGAAAAAATTTTGCCGGAAAAGTGCGTTTATGCGGACCATTATGCGACCGCATAATCACTCTGCGGGCCGCATAATGGCCGCAGAAGTGAGCTGGAGAGGGCTATTCTGGAAGCAGCTATGCGGTCGACTATGCGACCGCATGACTGTTTTCGGTGCATTATGCGACCGCATAACAGTTATGCGGACCGCATACACAGGCAGTTCTTTTGGCTATTTTGTAACCAATTATGCGACCGATATGCTGTCCGCATAACCATTATGCGTTCGCATATGCGACTGCAGAACCTGTTCCGGAGCTTTATTTTTGGGTTTTTAAAACCCGACCCTACTTCGTTAAATACATGTTTTGGGCCATTTTTGAGAGATAATCTGACATTTTATAGTGAGAGAGGGTGCCCTAGAGTGAGAAGGTGTTCTCCAATAGTTGTTCTTCAATTCTTGCCAAAGTTTTGGAAGATTGAGAGGGGAAACTCACTAGGTCTTCATCCTAGAGGTAAGATTCTACACCCTAACCCTCAATTTCGAATTTTATGTGGAAATGGATAATAAGCAAAATATTTTCTGGGCAACAGGGTTGGTTATTTTACATGCATGTGTTATCAAAGGGTGTAGAAAGATTGTTGATCTAAAAATGGTAAAGGTTGGGTTATGGGATGATGGAATCCTCCATAAAAGGACCTTGAACCTTAATGCACACCTAGTATTTGATAAAATGCTCAAATGAGCTAGAACCATAATCATCTTCCTAATTGTGATTCAATTTGTTATATTTCTAAAATAGATTGAAGTTGCTAAGAATTCCGGAATGCTTTAGAGTTTAAGAAAGCTCAATTGAGATATGTTGGCTAAACTCTTCTTTGAGAATTGGAATTCCCATTATCCTTGTAAGTTTCGAGATGTTGATTATAAATCGAGTATTCCGATAAGTTCTGTGATGAAGATATATGTTCAATCCGTGTTTCAAATGCTCTTATCATATTGCATTATAAATTGAGGATGTGTCCCAAACTATGGATTATGTATCCACATGTTATAATTTTTAGTCGTCATTTATGTGAAAGTTATTATGCCAAGTTGTGTAGAGATTGTGATTGTGATACACCTCCACCCGCATACCTTGGGGTGAGGCGGCATGACACCTTTGTGTGGGGATTATGGTATAAAGACTGTGATTGTGATATACCTCTACCCGCATATATATTGGGGTGAGGCGGCATGACCGCTTTGTGTAGGAATTATGGCATTGTGGGACTATACCTACACCTATTTACACTGGGGTGAGGCGGTACGACCGCTTTGTGTATAGTTTTGGTATTGTTGTGGCACCACCACCCGCATACATTGGGGCGAGGCGACATAGCCGCTTTGTGTAGGTTCTTGGTACTGTGGTTATACATCCACTCGCATACATTGAGGTGAGGCGGCAGGGACGCTTGATTTGAGTTGTGGTATTGTACGTACACCTCCACCTGCATGCATTGAGGTGATGCGGCGGGGCCGCTTTGTATGAAGATGGTTATAGAGGATCTCATCTTAAATCCTATAAATGTTGTTGATAGCATTTAATAAGCTTTCTATCGTTGAGACGGTTATCTATATTATACTATTGCCGCACTGGTTCATCATATTCATCTTGTATTTCTGAATTCTTAAATTGGTGTTTAGTTTTCATACTAGTACTATTCGACGGTACTAACGTCCCTTTTGCCGGGGGAGCTGCATCTTTAAATGGATCCAGGTGGTTCCACAATAGGAGATATTGATCAGTGATAGCAGTACACCTACTTCCCAGCTGACTTGGTGAGCCCCACTTCATCCCGGGGTCNACTATTGCGGCACTGGTTCATCATATTCATCTTGTATTTCTTAATTCTTAAATTGGTGTTTAGTTTTCATATTAGTACTATTCGACGGTACTAACGTCCCATTTTTCGGGGGCGCTGCATCTTTAAATGGATGCAAGTCGTTCCACAGCAGGAGATATTGATCAGTGATAGCAGTACACCTACTTCCCAGCTGACTTGGTGAGCCCCACTTCATCCCGGGGTCATGTATCTTTTGTTCTTTGTGTATTCTATTTGAGGTATAGCCGGGGACTTCTTGCCGGCATTATCATTGTACTCATCTTTATCCATAGAGGCCCCGTATACATAGTGTGGGTTGTGTATTGGTGTTGGGGAAAGACAAACTATGTTATGTTGTAGTTGTATTACTTGTCCATTTGAGACATTAAAAATGATGAAACTATTGGTAAGAAATTGGTAATTGCAGACATGACCACTTTATTGTTTAATTAAGGAAAACATATATTCTCTTTATTCATGAATGAGTTTGGATAGAAGGAATCTAATAGGCTTGCTCGGTCGGGTTCACTCGGTTGAGCGTCGGCCGCGCTCCTCGGTTTTGGAGCGTGACAAACTTGGTATCAGAGCCTAAGGTTTTAAAGTGTCATAGGAAGTCTCGGAGCCGTGTCTAGTAGAGTCCTTATTATCGGTGTATTGTCGACCACATCTATAATTAGGGTGCTACATGGACATTTAGGAATAATACCCTTCTTTCTTATTCTTGATCGTGCGATAAAGCTGGTTGTAAGATTGTTCCTCCTTTAACTCCTATGTTGCTCTAATTTTCAGTACATGGCACCTAAGAAGAAGGCAAGAACTGGCCAAAGAGCCAATGTCACCCCAGGAGTGACAGTTGACCCTATAATTGATGATGCGAGTGAGCTTCCAAGGAGTGAGAATATTCCTCCAGTTACTACACTGCCTGAGTCAACTACAACTGATCAGACCGCACTTGTCCCTCCACCTACAGAAGGTGCAACAGCTCCTCCAACTGATATTCCAGTTCCACCTCCAGCTCCAGCTTCCGATTCTGGTGTCTCTGATATGGACATTAGGGGAACCATACAAATGTTGACACAGTTAGTGGCTTCTCAGGCCCAGAGATCGAGTGTTGGGCCTACTTCTTCTAGCCATCCAGGGGAATCTGCTAGTTCCATGGTGAACAAGTTTCTTCAGTTATATCCTCCAGTGTTTACGGGTGCTAATCTCGAGGAGGACCCCCAGGACTTCATTGATGAGATGCACAAAACTCTCCGGGTTATGGATGCTACAGAGACGGAGGGAGTAGAATTGGCCTCGTACCGCCTGAAAGGGGTGGCCTACTCTTGGTTTGAGTTGTGGGAGGAATCCCGTGAGGAGGAAAGCCCTCCGGCAAGGTGGGGTAAGTTCACAGATGCCTTTATGGATCATTTCTTGCCTGCCAAAACTAAGGCAGCTTGTGTCGCTGAGTTTGAAAGCCTGAAGCAGGGTAGTATGAATGTGTGGGAGTACCATATGGAGTTTGCGCGACTGTCCAATTATGCTATTCACATGTTGCCCACTATGGAGGCTAGAGTGCGCCCGTTTGTACAGGGCCTTAGCCCATTGGTTATCAATGAGGCCTCTACAGCTGCCTTGTATTCTAATATGAACTATGGTAAGATGGTGGAATTTGCTCAAGTCACAGAGACCCGCAAATTGAAGAATAGAATGGAGCGTCAGAGTAGCAACAAGGCCCGGTCCGCGGGCAACTTTGGTGGTTCTTCCGGTGATGGTAGTGGTAGGTCAACATTCAGGGGAGCGTCATCAGGACCATCCCAATCATTTGCCCAGTCTTCGATGGGTGCACAGTCATCTAGACCCAGTCAGGGCGGGCACGGGACCCCACCAACAAGGTCGGCCCGACAGAAGGTTTCAGCATCGGAGGCTTCCATGCCCTATGTGTGGGAGGATGCACTTTGGGTCCTGCTTCATGGACCTACCAGTATGCTATGGGTGTGGAGTGAGGGGTCACATTAATAGATATTGCCGCTTATCCCGCCGAAATATGGGCAGAGGTGTGGCACAGCCAGCTAATTCTGCAGCTACTACATCCATAGCACCTCCAGCTCGAGGCACCCTAGCACCCGTAGGGCGTGGTGCAGCTAAGGGTGGTGCACAGAATTAGGAGGACCCAACATATTTTATGCTATGCGAAGACGTCGGGAATCAGAGGCTTTTCCAGATGTTGTCACATGTATATTGACTGTCCAATCTCATGATGTATATGCTCTTATTGATCCCGGTTCCACTTTGTCATATGTCACACCTTATGTTGCTATGGAATTTGGGATAGAACCAGTGATATGCACAACAGACAACAAGAATACCATTAATATCACTCAACAATTAATAAGTACAATTACACCCAATTAAATCAAGTCCTTCAAATAAATGTCTTTCACATATAATTCTTTTAAATAACTCTCTTTCAAATATAATTTTCTCAAATAATTATTTTTAAAATATAATTCTTTCAATAAATCTTTTCAAATATAATTTTCTCAAATAAATATCTTTCAAATACAATTCTTTCATATAATACTTTCTAAGTAAAAATCCTTCCAAATAAATATAATGAATATATAATCTTTTCAATAAAGAAGTCACCATGTGACACCTCAGGTCATAATATTAACAATATGGGTCTCAGCCCATTTTCATATATTTCCTTCGCACTTCGTGCCCATAATTAAATCATTATATTTCTCTGGCACCTCGTGCCCACTTTTCATATCACAACTGCACGGACAATTCATGTGCCAATATCCTCATTATTTACTCACGGCACCTCGTGCCCACATTTTATTTTATAATCCGCCTAGCAATAGCCACAGGCTCTCAATTTCAACATAAATCAGATTGTTATCAATTTACCAACAACAAGACAAATTACACAAGGTATAAAAATAAACACAAGAAAATCACAACATCACATGAAAATCACCAGCCCCACAACTCCGCATCATCATATTTTGTCCCTGACAATAGCCACCTTTATCGTTCCTATTGCCGCCCTTATCACTCCTATAGCCACCCTTATCACTCCGCCCAGACAATATCAATAGCCACTCTTGTCGCTCCTATTATCACCTTTATCGCTCCTATAGCTACCCTTATCGCTTCGCCCAGACAATATTCGAACAAACACAACAGTGAAATACCATCTTTATACCCATATAATATCAATCGGTGAAATGCCACAATTATCTCCTCAAAATAAATACTGACACAACACAACAATTTACGCGGAAAATTATCTCGGCAACATAACAAAAAAAGTAATTCATATCACAATTTGCCCAATGGAAACAACCAAATTCCAAGGATACAACCAAGTCAATTAATTTCACAACAAATAGCCAAAGGCTCCCCACAATGTGTACAACACCCAAAAATAATCAATAGAGATAGAAATTACTCAACATAAAGCAAAGTCCTCATTAAATCCATGTTTTTAATAATTATATAAACACCTCTTCTTAATCTCATTTAATTAATTATTTGCAGAGGAAAAATCCATAATGAAATTAAATTCCAATAATTATCGGTGATGACCCAAAAGGTCATCTTATATTTTAGAACTCGAATATGCGCTCTTAAGACTTAAAAATCTTATTTTTACCCTCCTCAATTTGCGTGCACAGTCCGGGCAGGTTTCCGAAAAAGCTTTTATGTTGAAAACTAATGAAAATAAGAATTTTTGTCTTAAAAGTTAATTTTTGTTGACTTCGGTCAACATTTTTGGTAAACGGGCCCGGATCCGTACTTCGACGGTTCCGGTAGTTCCGTATCGAATTATGGGACCTGGGCGTATGCCCGGAATCGAATTTGGAGGTCCGTAGCTTGAGTTATGAATCTTTGATGAAAATTAAAAGTTTGGAAATTATTTGTTTTTAAGAATTGATTGATATTTGGCATTGTTAGTATCGGGTCCGTATTTTGGTTCCGGAGCCCGGTACAGGTTCATTATGATATTTAAGACATGTCTGTGAAATTTGGTGAGAAACGGAGTTGATTTGACGTGATTTAGACATCCAGTTGAGAAAATAAAAATTTTAAAGTGTTCTTGAGAATTTCATGTGAATTGGTGCTACATTTAGAGTTCTAGGTGTTATTTTGGCGGTTTGATCGTGCGAGCAGGTCCGTATGATATTTTTAGACTTGTGTGCATATTTAGTTTGGAGCCGCGAGGGCTCGGGTGAGTTTCGAATAGGCCACGGGATGTTTTGGACTTTGGAAATCTGGTTTTTCTGCAGAATCTGTATTCTGGCATGTCCTTCTTCGCGTTCGCGAAGGCACTCTCGCGAACGCGAAGAGTAAACAGGGAAGCTGAGGATTTCTTCTTCGCTAACGCGAAGCGATGGGGGCGTTACCCATCGCGAACGCGACAAGCCCATCGCGAACGAGTAGCGTTATGCACTAGGGAGGGGGAGTCAGCCTTTTCTTCATCGCAAACGCGAGCAATGTCTCGCGAACGCGAAGACCAGGGAAGGGTAGCCTACGCGAACGCGAGCACTGCCTCGCGAACGCGAAGGCTTGGCAGGCTATACACTTTGCGAACGCGATGAACACTGTCGCCCTTAACATAATCCAAAACGTAAAACAAACTTATTTTTCTCAAAAATCAAACGGCGAGGGGCGATTTTTCAAGAGTCATTCCTTCCCCAAATTATTGGTAAGTGATTCTAAATCATTTTTGTTTAATTACCCATTACATTTCTTGAATTTCCAACCTAAAATGTAGAGTTTTCATGGTAGAATTAGGGGTTAAGGTAGAAAATAGGGATTTCGAAAATTTGGGATTTAGACCTCAATTTGAGGTCGGATTCCAAAACTAATTATATATTCGGGCTCGGGGGTGAATAGGTAAAAATATTTTGGTCCGAACCTCGGGTTTTGACCAAGCGGGCCCGGGGTCAATGTTTTGACTTTTTGGAGGAAAAATTAAAAAATTTAATTTATGAAATATAATTGATTCCTTTAGCAATATTTGATATTATTGAGTCATTTTTGAATAGATACGAGTGGTTTGGAGGTGAATTCCAAAGGAAAAGCTGTAATTGAGAATTAAGTGGCCTTCGGAGCGAGGTAAGTGTTGTGTTTAACCCTGACTTGAGGGAATTAGGAACCTTAGATTATTTGCTAAGTGAAATTCATGTGAGCGACGTATATATGAGGTGACGAGTACTTATACGCCGCCAATTTACTTATTTTCCATGTTTCTCTGTTTTTCTTATATTGTCTTATTCCTATGCTAAATTGCTACGTGTTATACTGGTGCTGTTCAAATTATCGTTCTTATCATGTTTACGGATATTTCTGGTGATAATTGAGTTTGTATTTCAAAGTTGAGATTGATATTATGGAACCAAATGTTAAAGTAAGGTTTGTACTTATTATTCTATCTCCCTGTTGTTATTCATGCATTGCATTATGGTAAGGGAGAGTGTTAATGCACGAAGGGTGATG
>AWOL01S0004710.1:0-47190 GCA_000715115.1 Nicotiana otophora | reverse complement strand
TGCCATATTGTGAGTGTTAATGCACGAAGGGTGATGCCGTGCCATATTGTGAGTGTTAATGCACGAAGGGTGATGCCGTGCCATATTGTGAGTGTTAATGCACGAAGGGTGATGCTGTGCCATGATATGAGAGTAAAAGTACGAAGGGTGATGCCGTACCGTTTCTATTAATTTTATGGTGAGATTGAGAGTAAAAGCACGAAGGGTGATGCTGTGTATTTTTCTTTACTGTATTCATTATTCCTGTTGATTCATGGTATATTGACTGCTCCAGTGATCATTCTGTTGTAGTTCTTTATCTGTATTCCCCTTAGTATGTCTCTCCTCCCGACATTTCTTGTTTAGTTCTTCATTCCTGTTATTTGTGTATATACTGTTAAATTGTACAGGTTGATTGTATGTGCCTTGCCTTAGCCTCGTCACTACTTCATCGAGGTTAGGCTCGACACTTACTAGTAGATGGGGTCAGTTGTACTGATGCTGCACTCTGCACTTTCTGTGCAGATTTTGATACCGGCTCAGGTTGATCGAGATTTGCTATTGGTCCGCTGTCCGGAGACTCAAGGTAGATCTGTCGGCGTTCACAGACCTTGAAGTCCCCGTCTATCTTTTTATGTCCTACTATTTTCTTTCATTTAGACACTTGTATTTCTTTCAGACTATTACTTGTAGTAAATTCTAGAATGCTCGTGAATTATGACTCCAGATCCGGGTGGTAGTAATTAATACAGTTTTATGATATTCCGCACTTATTATATTTTATTTTAGTTAATTATTGTTATTTACTGAATGAAAATAAGGAATTGGTTTAATAATTCTCTAACGTTGGCTTGCCTGACAAGTGGAATGTTAGGCGCCATCATGGTCCCGTCGGTGGGAAATTTCGGGTCGTGACATTATCAAACCAACAAATTCACGGAATTACATAAATAATCAAGTGACAATCACATCAAATTGTCATATAACAATAGATTCAACAACAAGAATTTAGGCATGACAAATAGATGATTAAATATATGCCAACAATTATTAAATTTATTACACAATATGCTCAAGACTTTTACTCAATAAAATTTACACATATAAGCCGAGTACGTACTCGTCATCTCGCATACACGGCTTTTCACATTTCACAAATGGCACATAAGACTCGATGCCTAAGGGGTAATTCCCTCACTCGAGATTAAATAAGACACTTACCTTTTTGAAGTTAGGCTGATATTCCAAAATAGCCTTCTTACTTAAATTGACCTCCATACAGCTCAAATCTATCCAGATTAATTGTATAACTTCATTGAATTTCATCGGAAACAATTCCGGATAATAATGCGTCGACTTAAAAATTTATTACAAAAATTCAATAAACGTCAACGCGGGGCCTGCCTCTCGGGACCTGTTATTATTTTTATGAAACCAGAACACTCATTCCGATACAAGTTCAACCATATCAATTTTATCAAATTCCGATACCATTTCGTCCCTCAAATCGTGATTTTTCATTTTAAAAATTTTCTTCAAAAACCATTCTTTCCCTCAACTCAAAACATAATTTAAATGATAATAATAAAGATAGGATCATGGAAATAAATAGATTCTATGTGAAGAACACTTACCCAATCGATTTGCTTGAAACACCCGCAAGGAATCGCTCAAAACCGAGCTCTACAAGTCAAAATGTGATAAAAATGGCCTAACCCTCAATTTGGAAAACTTATAATCTGCCCAAGGCTGAAAGCATCACGAGCGCGGAGAAAGGCTCGCGTTCACGAAGAAGGAAAGTAAGACTATCCGGAAAAACCCTTCGCGAGCGCGAGGGAAGGGGTGCGAACGCGAAGTATAAGGGACGGAACCTTCGCGAACGCGAGATGCTCTTCGCGAACGCGAAGAAGAAACATGAGGCTAGCATGAAGAGCTTCGCGAACGCGAGTGTCTAATCGCGAATGCGAGTGTCTAATCGCGAACGCGATGCAGGAAAAGATAAACCTTCGCGAACATGATGGGCTGAAAGCAAACGCGAAGAAGAAATATAATGTGGTCAGCAGTAACACTTCACGAACGCGAAGAAGAACACCAGAAAACAGAAACAACAGTTCAAAAATAGAAGTAAATGGTCTGTAGCCCATCCGAAACACATCCGAGGCCCTCGGGACCCCGTCTAAACATACCAATAAGTTCCATAACCTAACATGGACTCGCTCGAGGTCTCAAATCATATCAAATAACGCCAAAAATATAAATCGCACCACAAATCGAACGTATGAACATCCAAAACTTCCAACTTCTAAAACTCGTGCCGAAACCTATCAAACCAACCCAAAATGACGTCAAATTTTGCAGGCAAGTCCCAAATAATATAACGGAGTTGTTCCAACTCTCGGAATTGCATTCCGACCCCGATATCAAAAAGTCCACTTCCGGTCCAAACCTCCAAAAATTCGACTTTCGCCATTTCAAGCCTAAATCAGCTACAAACCTCAGATTCACAGTCCGGACATGCTTCTAAGTCTAAAATCACCCAACGGAGATAACGAAACCGACGAAATTCTATTCCGGAGTCGTCTTCATACAGTTCCGATTACGGTCAAAATCCTAAGACTTAAGCTTTCGTTTTAGAGACTAAGTGTCCCAAATCACTCTGAATCATCCGGTAACTGAATTCAACCACGCACGCAAGTCAATACACATATTACGAAGATGCGCAGGGCCTTATGCCGCCGAACGCGACTTAAATTCTTAAAATGACCGACCGAATCATTACCAAAAATAAATCATGCCCTTTAGGTGTGTAATTTTCTTATGGCATCTTAAAATAAATAAATTTGCTTTCCTATTCAAAGTTTGTTACCGAACACTAATTCCAATTCTTCAACATCGATCATTGCATGCCCTCGGTGTCGGATGTAGCTCCTCAGTTATGCCCTTACAAATTCATTTCAGTTCAATATTTTCGATGCGAAATATAATATACATATAAAAATTCTATATATTTCAATAGATATTATATCTGAGCTAATAGAAACCTTCAACATCGAACCGTTAGAGTTTAAATTATGAATTTTGTCTCAGCTTAACCTTTATGTCAACTAAACTCGAGTAATAATTTAGTTTTATTTATTTATTTTTGTTTCTTTTCCGTGTTTTCTTTTTCCTTTGTACATTTTCTTTTAAAAACAGCACGTGGGGGCATTTAATTCTGGTTCCATGCATGAAAAGCACATATATCTCCTAAATCATGAAATTGGCTTCTCTTATGGAGCAACGTAACAGGGTTAAAGGGGATGGATCTATAGTCAACGCAGTCTTCTTTTATATTGTGGTATTTGAACTAAAAATGTAATATTAGAATCAATAAATGTAATTCTTTTCTCGTTTAAGTCATTGTCTTCAGTTGTGTTCCACGTTATGGGTTGGCTCAAGAAATAACAAGCTTTTTCTAAGGCAAACGTGTTAATGTTCGGTTCGTAATTGTTTTTGAAAATGTTTTTCAAAAACTAAAAATATTCTCACTAGTGGGGTCTGGGGAGGGTAGTGTGTACGCAGACCTTACCCCTACCCTGGGGTAGAGAGGCTGTTTCCAAAATGACCCTCGGCATCCTTCCCTCCAAGAACTCCCCACCTTGCTCTTGGGGTGACTCGAACTCACAACCTCTTGGTTGGAAGTGGAGGGTGTTTACCATCATAGCAACTCACCTTGTCATTAACCCACCTTGTCATAATATCGTTTGATATTGAACAAAATTTTGGAAATTAGGAAAACATTTCCAATACCTGACACATTTGTTAGAATAAATATATCTTGCTCATACTCCAGACCACGTAAATTCCCTTAAATTCAAAAACAAAATCCAAATTATTAATAAAAACACTTCTGAAAAAGAAAAATAAACACACTAGTCGCACTTCCCAAAATTGCGGATGATTCTTCTCAATAAATGTTACTCCATTTATTAGACTATACTGATGTGAGGGGATCTAATTCTTTATATGAATTCTGACATAGGTCCTTCAAGGTTTTGACAATAAAATTTACGGATAATGTTATAGAACTCCTTTCAGGTTTTGCTTTATTTCAGTGATTTTCGCGTGGTTTACGATATTACACTTACCTCCATGTTTTGTTTTCATTGTAATAATTCTTTTAACCTATTTATCATTAATATAATGTAATTATAATTTAAGCAATTTGCCCTTATTAATATTCTTTATATTTTAATTTGGATATATAAACATTTTTTTTATAGAATCCATTTAAAATAAAAGAGAAAAGTCTCTTTAACTTGAGAATAACAGAACAATCTACGGATATATTTATAAAACCTCTCTTCTATTAATTATAAATAGTTTAAAAGAATTGTTCCAACAAAATCCAAATAAGGAAGGTAAGTGTAATATCGTAAATCATAAGAAAAGTCGATGTAATAAAGTAAAATCTAAAGGGGGATCTCTGATATTATCTCTAAAATTTATATATATAGAAACTATAGAAAAAAAAAAACTTGAGAATTCGTAATAAAAAAAAAATGTTTCACTCCTCATGTGGTTGACACTTTCACAAATGGGCTGGAGGGAGTATTGGGAAAAATGTCATGGTAGGAAGATAGGGAGTCCGGGTGTGGGGGGGGGGGGGGCTGGCTTTCATGCTTCACAGTCCAAAACAGGTCTAAAGTCTTTGAAGAAGAAAGAAAGTGACGTTATTTTTAACAAAGAAAGTGACAC
Organism: Nicotiana otophora; assembly: GCA_000715115.1. Lineage (NCBI taxonomy): Eukaryota > Viridiplantae > Streptophyta > Magnoliopsida > Solanales > Solanaceae > Nicotiana > Nicotiana otophora. The sequence continues at coordinate 42,474 of AWOL01S0004710.1, read as the reverse complement.
TTAGAATATGTGATTATGACCACCGACCCTGGACCATTCTTATTCTGTATTTTCTGTCCACGTACTTTTCAAGTTCACCTAAGAGTAATTGATAGGTGGACAGTACCTCCTTCTCCAAAATCACATCCTTCTGCCAAATGCCAAGTGCCTAGTGCTAAGTGAGTGTCCCTATCTATTTTTACTTCACAAAAAAATATGCCTCAAATGAGTAATCATTGGCTTGACATTGACCTCCATTATCACCCAGCAGCTAAACTTCACGAACTTCTCCACTGAAAAATTAAAGAAAACCTAATGAAAACGCAGTACTCCGTCCGTTTACCTGTAAAACAGTTTAGTTGAATTTGTTACGTGGTTTATAGACAAACGAACTGATTTGATCCAAAAATGATAAATAAACAAGATTAAGAATAAGACTTAACGATTAAAATCGAAGAAAATGACAAGTTTGGCTCCGAGAGCAATGCCACCGAGGACAGAAATAAGAACAATGAAAAAAAGCAAATAAAGTTATATGATTGAGCTTGAGATGGAATATATTTTAAGTTTTGCCAAGGATTTCGTATGTTACAATGGCTGTTGAGCCTACTATTTGTAGCTATGCCTAGAAAAATAAGATCATAGGATCAAACCCCTCTTAAATGACAATAAATGAGTCATTGATGAATATGTAACGGCAGATCATGAATGCAAATATTCTTTGCAACGGCTGCCCATTTAATGCCAAGGAACATTCTTCATTGAATGATGTCCGATGGCAAACTTTTGATCTATTCACGTTGACCATGCTCCCTTCGGGATCTATCCGATGCCAATTGCAGTTGTTGTTCTCGGTACTGGTTTTTACTTGACTTACTTTTTATTTATTTTCGATTCCACGTGTCGCGTTATCATTCGATCATTCATTATATACCAATTCTACCCAATACACCCTAGCTCCTTAAGGTAACTAACTATTAAGTTTAGCTTGATTATAAAAGCTAGCTCAAGAGGTGATGATGGTGTAAGATCACATATAATGAGACTATAGCTTAATCATTTACCAAATGTGAAATATTAGAATTTACATTCCCCAAACGCTTAGAACTGGACATTTGAAGTGTACACAATGTAATACAGACGGCAAAGGTGAAGGCACCCTTTTCTAATTGGAGTTAATTGACACACCTCAATTATACACTGTATAGATAGATAAATTATTTTTACATATACGTATTAATGTTGAGTAGATAAGGATCCTCATCGCCTAATTAAGATCTTATGAAAATACAGCAGTCCATTCAAATAGAGACATTCTAACACCCTTTCCAACCCTAGCAAAAATCATGAAAATGATGAAAGGAAAAGCCGATATCCTTAAACTTTTACAAATAAAGAGCATGTGGTTTCCATGCCCAATATTCGCCGTTATTTTCACTTTGAAGTGGATATCTTTTGTGTCTTACTGTGATAAAATTTGTTTCATCTTTTGCAATCATTTAAGGATTTTTTTCTCAAATTTAGGATAAGTTTTTCTTCTGTTTGCCCATAGACAAGGAATAAGAGTACCTCGAAATTGCGCTTTCAGCCGTTTTAGAATTGACGATGTTGAATGATCAATCATTGAATTCAAGGATTTTGAAATGGAAATGAGCCAAATTCTAGCTATCTATCTTGAAAAGGATTTTTCATGATAGGTTTATCTTTTCTTTAAAGTTCGTTGCCGAAAGGCCATAAGCAAGGAGTTTATCAGAATCTCTGTAGCCGGAAAATTATATATATATATATATATATATATATATATATATATATATATATATATATATATATATATATATATATATATATATATATATATATATATATATATATATATATATATATATATATATATATATATATATATATATATATATATATATATATATATATATATATATATATATATATATATATATATATATATATATATATATATATATATATATATATATATATATATATATATATATATATATATATATATATATATATATATATATATATATATATATATATATATATATATATATATATATATATATATATATATATATATATATATATATATATATATATATATATATATATATATATATATATATATATATATATATATATATATATATATATATATATATATATATATATATATATATATATATATATATATATATATATATATATATATATATATATATATATATATATATATATATATATATATATATATATATATATATATATATATATATATATATATATATATATATATATATATATATATATATATATATATATATATATATATATATATATATATATATATATATATATATATATATATATATATATATATATATATATATATATATATATATATATATATATATATATATATATATATATATATATATATATATATATATATATATATATATATATATATATATATATATATATATATATATATATATATATATATATATATATATATATATATATATATATATATATATATATATATATATATATATATATATATATATATATATATATATATATATATATATATATATATATATATATATATATATATATATATATATATATATATATATATATATATATATATATATATATATATATATATATATATATATATATATATATATATATATATATATATATATATATATATATATATATATATATATATATATATATATATATATATATATATATATATATATATATATATATATATATATATATATATATATATATATATATATATATATATATATATATATATATATATATATATATATATATATATATATATATATATATATATATATATATATATATATATATATATATATATATATATATATATATATATATATATATATATATATATATATATATATATATATATATATATATATATATATATATATATATATATATATATATATATATATATATATATATATATATATATATATATATATATATATATATATATATATATATATATATATATATATATATATATATATATATATATATATATATATATATATATATATATATATATATATATATATATATATATATATATATATATATATATATATATATATATATATATATATATATATATATATATATATATATATATATATATATATATATATATATATATATATATATATATATATATATATATATATATATATATATATATATATATATATATATATATATATATATATATATATATATATATATATATATATATATATATATATATATATATATATATATATATATATATATATATATATATATATATATATATATATATATATATATATATATATATATATATATATATATATATATATATATATATATATATATATATATATATATATATATATATATATATATATATATATATATATATATATATATATATATATATATATATATATATATATATATATATATATATATATATATATATATATATATATATATATATATATATATATATATATATATATATATATATATATATATATATATATATATATATATATATATATATATATATATATATATATATATATATATATATATATATATATATATATATATATATATATATATATATATATATATATATATATATATATATATATATATATATATATATATATATATATATATATATATATATATATATATATATATATATATATATATATATATATATATATATATATATATATATATATATATATATATATATATATATATATATATATATATATATATATATATATATATATATATATATATATATATATATATATATATATATATATATATATATATATATATATATATATATATATATATATATATATATATATATATATATATATATATATATATATATATATATATATATATATATATATATATATATATATATATATATATATATATATATATATATATATATATATATATATATATATATATATATATATATATATATATATATATATATATATATATATATATATATATATATATATATATATATATATATATATATATATATATATATATATATATATATATATATATATATATATATATATATATATATATAAAGTCAAAATTATTTTTATGTATATTCAATTTTCTTAGCACAACTAAGAATGTTTTGTGCGTTTATATTTTGAATCATTTTGGAGAAAATTTTGGCTCTTCCACTATCGGGTATGCACGATATTTGGTGTGGTTAAATCCTCGCAGTCACTGGGCATAATAGTTATGCATTAGACATATAATCCAATTGAAATAGTAGTAAAAATTATATAAAGAATAAATATATATGAAACTCATAAACAAATCCTATTTAAGTATGGAAAAACTAAGATCAGCTAGAATAAAAAATGCAAGCGTTATGGAAATTTATAGACATTAATTTTGTGGTTTCCGAGATTTTCTGAATTGGAATCTGTTTAGCCGAAAAACGGATAGAGTTATTTATACATAGTTTTAAGGATACATGGTATAGTTTGGTACAAATCGGAAAAGTAAGTAGAAATATATTGAATATTGACTGTATAAAAGAATGAAATACAAACCAAATTGAATAGAGAATGATTTATAAACAAGCAAGATGAATCAATATCCAAGCTCCAAAAACGGATAATCTCAACTATCTCGATGTAATAATCTGGTGAATGTATCAATGTTTCTTCTCTAGATGTTTAATGTTCAATGTTCTTACAGAAACAATACTCACTCTTAATATAGTAGAAGAATCCTACTTTGGATATAATAAAAAATACATAGTGGGGATCCCATGATAGATTAGTTGATCAGCTTTTCCTTAATTTCCGCCAAGATTCTCTTCCTGGTGCGGCTACAACGGCTCTTTGTCTCTTAGCTCGATCTTGGTCGGTCTTGGTATCGGTCAATTTCTGGATTTCGAGCTCGATATTGACTCGAGCTCAATATTGACTCGAGCTCGGTATTGGTTGATCTCTAACTCTTGAGTTCGATAACACTACTTCATGTCATAGCTCGATATTGACTCGAGCTTGATATTGACTCGAGCTCAGTATTGAATCGAACTCGGTATCTTGAGCTCGATAACCTAGCTTTACTTTTGATCTCGATGTTACAATGACAACCCTCGGTTCCCCACGTTCCAATCTCGACTAATTACATGAAGGGCAAGCTCGGATTTGACCGTATAAAGAATCTTAATGAAAACATTATTTCCTGAAGTTTTCTATGTAACATACTAATATATTACGAGATTTTATAAAGTATAAACCTTCTAGTTTATAAGAAAATCCAATAGTGTTGGAAGTTTAAGAGATTCCCTTGATATTCCTGAATCCAGAATTTAGCAAGTCGTGAATTTCGATAATGGCCAGACGCAAATTGCTGCAATTTAAATAGGTAAGGAAAGATTGCAACTGGGAGAACAAAGAAGTGATAATCCCGACTCCCGAAGAAGATATTACTACTCATGTGAAAGAGTTTTTAATTGTTTATACTTACCCTTTCACGTTGGGCCCCCTCGACCCCGTTGTCATCGATTTTTGCTGCCAATACCAAATAACCCTAGGCCAAATCCATCCTTCTTTTTGGTCAATCGTTATTCTGATCCGCTTCTTCTCGAACAAAGTCGAGGGGATGCCTTTCACCCTCGACCACCTCATCAGGTTGTACAGCCCCCGCCTCTATCTAGGTGGGTTAATAAAACTCCAGCGACGAGCTACCAAAGTGTTGTTCTCGAACATAGACGAGGACAAGGACCGAGGCTGGATGAGCCGGTTCATTCGAGTGAGGACTTCCGACCTAATCCCGGCCAAGAAGATGCCATTTTCCGAGGAATGGAACATGAAGCATAAGTACAATCCCCTAGTTAGTTCCTATTAATTGTTTTGCTCATTTGCTTCTTCTCATCGATATCTTTTTTCGTGATGTAGAGAACGCTTGGATGCCCGATGCAATTCCTATCCTCAAGAGCTGGATTCGGGACCTAGCTTCGACCTCTACGTATGCCGAGCGCTCATGGCGCGATCTATCAAAGGGCCGATGGGAGGCCAAAACTCATGGTAAGCCCCTTTTCTGCGTCTTTGACGATTTTGTTTGAAGCATTTCTTACTTTCCTTTCATACAAGCCTTGGCAAAGATGCCGTCATGAGGCCCTTATCTTGTGAGGGGGAGACTTCGATACCGGCACCGAAACCGATGAAGGGCAGAAAGAGGAAAACAATCTCGTCCCCCGAGGGTCCTAAACCTAAGTAGAGGGCAGCTTGTAAGCCAAGGAACAACATCATCCTCCTGACCGAAGACTATGTTCGGCATTTAAGGGATGAAGATGAAGGAGAGGAAGAAGACGAATCTAATCGGGTATCCAGAATAGGAATGAGCACCGAGGCCCCAAAAGCCATTGAATCGGTGAAGGCTGCAGAGATTCTGTCTCGAGGTGAGGGGATATCGGGAAGAGACTCTGGCGAAGTCCCCGAGTCATCGAGGATTGAAGATGCCTCCCACCATAGTGCGCCAACGGTGGAAACTGTTGTAGGGGCTAGTCTTGAAGCCCCTCATATGCAAAGAACGCCCCGAGTGATCCACTTGGTGCAATAGAAATTGGAGGCTCCCTGATGCTTCCCTCATTTTCCGAGGAGATGATTCAAGAAGCTAGAGCCTTGAAGACCCTCTCTATCGAAGGGGTCCATGGAAGGGAGGACCCCTTCCATGATTACTTTACTGGGGTCGAAGATGCTACCGGCCTGAGTGATGTGGAGGTCTCGAGGAAGGACCCGGGCGAGGCCTTGAGCCTCTTCAACGAAGCGCAGCAAGCTGTGAATCGGGTAAGCCTTAACTCTCCATGTTGGTATTACACTTGTGTTTGTTTTTCTATTTGTCTAACTTCTTTTCTTCTTTCTGCGTGAGCCTCAGCACTTTATCGGGAAGCATTTTCTCGGTCCCGAGCTAAGCTGAGCCGGTATGGGGCTGACCTTCGAGGGCTCACGAAGGAGAGAAATTCCCTTAAACTTCTCTGTGGGCAAAGAGAAGAGGAAATCAAGGACCTCCAAGCCGAGTTGGCCAAGGCTCACCAAGATCAGTCTGACCTGATCTAGCAGATAATGAAAGTCTTTAAAGCTCATGGGCTCGATTCAGGAACGGTGACTAATATTTTAATCTCACAGCTGCAGCAGAAGATCGAGGTGATCGGGCAGCTCCGCGAGAAGGTCGATATGATGAAGGGGGAGACCTTGGGTTGGAAGGGAGGTATGGACCGTTTTGCTATAGAAAAAGAGACTGCTTTATCCCAATTGTCATAGGCCGAAAATCAACCTCGGGCCATGAAAGAGAAGAGCTCGGCCCAGGAAGGAAAAATAGCTGAGCTCGAAGCTCGGTTGGCTTCCGAACTTGCAAAGTCCAAATCTGAAGCCGAAAAGGCTAAAGCCGAGGCAGATGTGATCGTGGTCATCTACCGAGCTGATGCCGAAGCAGCTCAAGTACAAGCGAGAGAAGCAGCCGAGACCACTCAAACTCGAGCATATTGGATTACTGAACTCTCCAAGTGCCAATATCGGAGGGAAACCCTCGAGGAGATCCACGCTCGAGGTTTCGATCTTGCCGATGAGATAATAAAGGCTAAAGAGTGTGAAACTGAAGCTGGAGCACTGGCCTCCGATGATGACGATGATGATGACGATTGCAAAAGCGAGTCCGAGAGCGGGGAGGACCTCGATGGAGAAGAAACTGCCCCCGGAGAAAATCAGGAACCTTAGGATTTTTTATTTTTGATCTTTTGTGTATGGTCCTGATCGGACCATGTAAATATCTTCATATATATAAGGATCTCTTTCTTTTCCGTCTTGCCTTTATTTCATTTTGTGCCTTGAGAAAAATTTATTTCATTCATGCCTTATGAAAAAATTTGTTCATAAGTTCGAGGCTTTAGGTAATTTGACCGAAGCCGGACTAGTCAACTGAGTACTTTCTCGAACTTGAATTAATGTGGTCCTTAGGGTTTATGAATGAGTTTTACTTGAACTCTAAGTAAGAATAGCCCTTAGGCTTAGTGGTCTAGTGAGGACTTGCTCGAACTCGAAATAAGATATCCCTTAGGCTTTGTAGTCTAGTGAGAATGATTTCTCGAAGTCGAATTAATGGCAGCCCCTGGGCTTGATAGATAGTCCCTGAGTGAGAATGGTTGCTCGAACTCGAGTTAGGATAGCCCTTAGGATTTATAGCCGAGTGAGGATTTGCCCGAACTCGAAATAAGAATAGCCCTTAGGCTTAGTGGTCGAGTGAGGACTTGCTCGAACTCGAAATAAGATAGCCCTTGGGCTTTGTAGTCGAGTGAGAATGATTTCTCGAACTCGAATTAATGGCAGCCCTTGGGCTTGAAAGATAGTCCCCAAGTGAGAATGGTTGCTCGAACTCGAGTTAGGGTAGCCCTTAGGCTTTAAAGTCGAGTGAGGATTTGCTTGAACTCGAAATAAGGATAGCCCTTAGGCTTAGTGGTCGAGTGAGGAATTGCTAGAACTCGAAAGAAGGTAGCCCTTGGGCTTTGTAGTCGAGTGAGAATGATTTTTCGAACTCAAATTAATGGCAGCCCTTGGGCTCGATAAATAGTCCCCGAGTGATAATGGTTGCTCAAACTCGAGTTAGGGTAGCCCATAGGCTTTATAGTCGAGTGAGGATTTGCTCGAACTCGAAATAAGAATAGCCCTTAGGCTTAGTAGTTGAGTGAGGACTTGCTCAAACTCGAAATAAGGTAGCCCTTGGGCTTTGTAGTCGAGTGATAATGATTTCTCAAACTCGAATTAATGGCAGCCCTTGGGCTCGATAGATAGTCCCTGAGTGAGAATGGTTGCTCGTACTCGAGTTAGGGTAGCCCTTAGGCTTTATAGTCTAGTGAGGACTTGCTCGAACTGGAAATAAGAATAGCCCTTAGGCTTAGTGGTTGAGTGAGGACTTGCTCAAACTCGAAATAAGGTAGCACTTGGGCTTTGTAGTCGAGTGAGAATGATTTCTCGAACTCGAATTAATGGCAGCCCTTGGGCTCGATAGATAGTCCCCGAGTGAGAATGGTTGTTCGAACTAGAGTTAGGGTAGCCCTTAGGCTTTATAGTCGAGTGAGAACTTGCTCAAAATCAAAATAAGAATAGCCCTTAGGCTTAGTGGTCGAGTGAGGACTTGCTCGAACCCGAAATAAGGTAGCCCTTGGGCTTTGTAGTCGAGTGAGAATGATTTCTCGAACTCGAATTAATGACAACCCTTGGGCTCGATAGATAGTCCCCGAGTGAGAATGGTTGCTCGAACTCGAGTTAGGGTAGCCCTTAGGCTTTATAGTCGAGTGAGGATTTTCTCGAACTCGAAATAAGAATAGCCCTTAGGCTTAGTGCTCGAGTGAGGACTTTCTCGAACTCGGAATAAGGTAGCCCTTGGGCTTTGTAGTCGAGTGATGACTTGCTCAAACTCAAAATGAGGTAGCCCTTGGGCTTTGTTTCCATAATAGATCACGAAATAGAGGAATTTTTCTGGGATATAAAATATCGGTAAAGAGGAAATTTCTCTTTATAGGTCATTATACATGCATTCATGTTTTGTGCCAGGGCTCGGGTAAACTACATGGGCATGGCCCGTTTTGACCATTTGTCTCTTACAATATTTTCTACTGAAACCCTGTTGTCATGAGGTAGCCTTCTCGCATCGAACTTGATAATCAAACTTGATGTATTCAAGGGTAATGCCCCCAGTATTCGAGTTTGATTGTAAAGAGGCCTCGGATACTGTTGAACTGTTCTAAGTTAGCACGATCAATGGTTGCCTCATTAAAAACCTTACCGAAAAAGCCATTTGGGATAAAACCGGTCTAAGGGAAAAAGAGTGCAATGCGTGCTTTCAGACCTAAAGGCTTTGAGTTGAATAATCCATTCGTGTTTCTGGTCGAACACCTGCAAGGGTTAATTTTGAAATATAAATGAACATGGGAGGGTCGTACCTTAGCAGTAATATCGTTTTAAGTGCGAAACATTCCAATTGCTCGGTAGTTGTTTGTCGTTTATCACGCCGAGTTTGTAGGACCCTTTTCCGACGATTTCGAGGACCTGGTATAGTTCTTCCCAGTTCGGACCCAGTTTTCCTTTATTCGGATTTCAGGTGTTGAGGGTGACTTTCCTTAGTACCATGTCCCCGATTTTAAAATATCGAAGATTGGTTCTTCGATTTTAGTATCTTTCGATCCGTTATTTTTGGGCGGCCAATTGGACGAGAGCGGCCTCTCGTCTTTCGTCTAATAATTCTAGGCTTGTGTTCATGGTCTCGTTATTCGACTCCTTTGTTGCATATTGAAACCTGATGCTAGGTTCTCCGACCTCAACCGGGATCAAAGCTTCAGCGCTATAGACCAACGAGAATGGCATTGCTCTGGTACTGGATTTCGATGTTGTGCGATATGCCCATAGGACCTCGGGCAGTATTTCTTTCCATTTTCCTCCGGCGTTGGTCAATCACTTCTTAAGATTTTGGATAATGGTTTTGTTAGTCGATTCGGCTTGTCCGTTTCCGCTGGGATGGTACGGTGTTGATAGGATCCTTTTGATCTTGTGATCCTCGAGAAATTTAGTTATTTTGTTACCGATGAATAAATTTCCATTATCACATACAATCTCGGCTGGTACTCCGAATCGACATATGATGTGGTCCCAAATGAAGTCTATCGCTTCTTTTTCTCTGACTTTCTCGGAAGCCTATGCTTCAACCCATTAAAAAAAATAATCAGTCATAAATAAAATAAACTGAGCTTTACCTGGGGCCGATGGGAGGGGCCCGACGATGTCCATCCCCCATTTCATGAAAGGCCATGGAGATAGGACCGAATGGAGTAGCTCCCCAGGTTGATGAATCACGGGCATATATCTTTGGCATTTGTCGCATTTTCGAATAAACTCTTTCGCATCTTTCCAATGGTCCAATAAAAGTCCTTCTGAATAGCGTTCCGTCTTCGGATAAGGTGAATTGTGCTGCCTTTGTGCGCAAAGTTCTCGATTCCTTTGGATCTGATTGAAGCTTCCCATTCTTGAAGTACTGTATATATTTGTTTCTCTAATCCCAGGTTATACTTGTGTAATTTATCTCGGCGTGACCTTCTTCGATCACCAATTTTACGAGTTGTACGATAGTCCCCGAGTTGAGTTCGTCATTTTCGACCGATGAACCTAAGTTCGCAATGGCGTCGGCCTCGCTGTTCTGTTCTCGGGGTACATGTTGCAAAGTCCATTCTTTAAATTGATGTAGAGTCACCTGTAATTAATCCAAGTACCTTTGCATTCGATTTTCTCGGACTTCAAAAGTCTAGCTAACTTGGTTTACCACGAGGAGGGAATCACACTTAGGTTCTATGATCTTTGCTCCCAAGCTTCTAGCTAGTTCGAGACTTGCAATCATGGCCTCATATTCGGCCTCATTGTTAGTCAACTTCGTAGTTCTGATAGACTGTCTAACTACATTACCTGTGGGTGATTTTAGTACGATGCCCAATCCGGACCCCTTCTCGTTCGAGGCACAGTCCGTAAAGAGCGTTCAGACTCCCGAAGAGGTGTCAGATTTTATGAGTAGCTCTCTTTCAATCTTGCACGAGGGTTGGCAAAAAGTCAGCCACGAAGTCTGCCAAGATTTGAGACTTGATAGCGGTTCGGTGTCGATACTCGATATCGTACCCACAAATTTCTATGGCCCATTTGGCCAATCGACCCAAAAGCTCGGGTTTGCTCAAAATGTTTCGAAGAGGATAAGTTGTTACAACATGTATCAGATGAGATTGGAAATACGCTAATATTTCTAAGTGTGGATATCTATTTTCAACCTCGCCTAGGGTCCGACTGACATAATAAATAGGGAATTGTGTACCTCATTCTTCTCGAACCAGGACTTCACTTACCGCTATCTCCAAAATAGCTAAGTACAAGTAAAGTTGTTCGTCCACTTTCGGGGTGTGAAGCAGAGGCGGTCTCGATAAATACCGCTTTAGTTCTTCCAAAGCGTGCTGGCATTCCGGAGTGCATGCAAAGTTGCTTTTCTTCTTAAGTAGTGAGAAATATCGGTGGCTCCTATCTGAGGATCTCGAAATGAATCGTCCCAAGGCGGCTATTCTCCCGGTTAACCTTTGCACAGCTTTCACATTATCTACTACCGTGATATCCTCGATAGCTTTGATTTTATCGGGGTTGATTTCGATTCCTCATTTGGACACCATGAAACCAAGAAACTTGCGTGAGCCAATCCCGAATGCACATTTTTTGGGGTTGAGCTTCATATTGTACTTCTTTAGTACGTCGAAAGTTTCCTCCAAATGTTTTAAATGGTCCTCTACTTGCATTGACTTAACTAACATGTCATCAATATAAACTTCTATTGATTTTCCTATTTGTTTTTCGAACATTCGATTTACTAGGCGTTGATAAGTTGCACCAGTATTATTTTAGACCGAATGACATTACGTTATAACAACAGGTACCGTACTTAGTGACAAACGAGGTCTTTTCTTGATCCTCCGGGTTTATTTGTATCTGGTGGTACATAGAGTAGGCATCGAGAAAACTGAGAGTCTCATGGCCGGCTGTGACATCGATCATACGATCGATGATAGGCAAAGAAAAAGAATAATTAGGGCATACTTTGTTCAAGTCTTTATAATCTATACACATTCTAAGTTTGTTTCCTTTCTTTAGGGACCACCACCACATTTGCTAGCCATTCGGGGTATTTAACTTCTCGAATGGATCCTATTTTAAGAAGTTTGGTTACCTTTTCCTTGATGAAGGCATGTTTGACCTCGGACTGGGGCCTTCTTTTTTGCTTTATCGGACAAACTTTTGGATCCAAGCTCAGTCTACGAGTGGCTATCTCCGGTGGGATCCCTGTTATGTTGAGATGGGACCAAGCAAAACAGTTCATGTTAGCTATAAAAAATTGCATAATCTTTTTTCTGAGCTCGGGATCTAACCCCGTGCCCAGATATACCTTTCGCTTGGGTAGATGTTCGACTAGTGTGATTTGCTCCAGTTCTTTGACCGTTGACTGGATAGCGTCGGTATCATTGGAGACCACAAAGGATCGAGGGATCCCATAGTCATCGTCTTCGTCAGTCTTCTGATTCTTTAGTTTAGTTAAGGGTGACATTTGTGGTTGCTATTTGGTATCCTGTTCCTCCTTCGAAACTGATCCCTTTGTCAATGATAGTGTAGATATAGGAATTACCTCATTGATGGAAAATATTTCTTTTGCGGCCGGTTGCTCTCCGTAGATCGTTTTAACTCCCTCCGATGTTGGGAATTTCAGAACCTGGTGAAGGGTCGAGGGTACAACTCTCATATTGTGGATCCACGACCTTCCAAAAAGAGCGTTATACCTCATGTCGCCTTCTATCACACGGAATTTTATTTCTTGGACGGTCCCGGCCACGTTTATCGGCAGGACTATCTCACCCTTAGTAGTTTCGCATGCTATATTGAATCCGTTTAGAACCAGGGTTGCGGTATGACCTGGTCCTGTAGACCGAGCTGCTCTACGACCTTCACTCTAATAATATTGGCCGAACTACCTGAATCAATTAACACACGCTTAACTTGAGTTTTATTCATAAGTACAGATATTACCAGTACATCGTTATGGGGTTGCATGATTCCTTCTGCGTCTTTATTACTAAAGGATAAGGTTTCTTTAGGTGTGTAATCCTGAGACCGAGATCACTTCTCTCTTTCAATCGACATCTTCGTGTGTTTAAGCATCGGTCCCTGGGGGATATCGATCCAACCGATGATCGTGTGGATGATGTGTTGTGGCTCTTCTTTTTCGTTTTGCCTTCTAAAATCCCTGTTTTTGAAATGGTTTTTGGCCCGGTCACTTAAACATTCTCAAAGGTGTCCTTTATTGAATAATCGGGCTACCTCCTCTCTCAATTGCCTGCAATCTTTCGTTCTGTGGCCATGAGTGCCATGATATTCGCACATTTGATTGGGATTCCTCTGGGTTGAATCGGTCTGCAGAGGTCGGGGCCATTTAGTATCTTTGATGCGCCTGATAGCCGACACGATGGAGGATGCATCGATGTTGAAGTTATATTACGATAACTGCGGTGCTTTCTTAGGTCCAGTATGCCTGTCGAACCTATTCTTGTTCATCAGCCCCCGAGACCCTGGGCCTCGATCACTTCTTTTATTACTTTGTACGAGGTTACGTCTTGGTTTTTTACCCCTATAATCTCCACTATATGGATGGTATCGGTCCCTGATTGGCCTTTATTCTCTGCTGATGTCCCTATTAATAACGGGCCCAGAACCCAACTGGTCGTCTTCAACTCTAATCTTCGATTGATACCGATTGTGAACATTGGACCAGGTAACGGCTGGGTACTCGATCAGGTTCTGCTTCAACTATCATGAAGATATCGAGCTTCATTCATTTAGGCCTTGAGTGAAAGCTTGAACAACCCAATCGTCTGTGACTGGTGGTAGGTCCATTCGTTCCATTTGGAAATGAGATACGAATTCTCTTAGCATCTCATCATCTTTTTGTCTTACCTTGAAAAGGTCCGACTTCCTGGTTTTGACCTTTATGGCTCCACCGTGTGCTTTTACGAAGGAATCTGCAAGCATAGCAAAAGAATCGATAGAGTTAGATGGTAAATTATGATACCATATCATTGCTCCCTTTGATAGGATTTCACCGAATCTTTTCAATAATATAGATTCGATCTCGTCATCCTCTAGGTCGTTCCCTTTGATGGCACATGTGTAAGAGGTAACGTGTTCGTTGGGGTCGGTATTTCCATTATATTTGGGAATTTTGGACATGAGGAACTTCTTGGGGATCGGTTTCGGAGTTGTGCTCGGGGGGAATGGCTTTTGTACGAATTTTTTGGAATCCAAGCCTTTCAATATCGATGGTGCCCCCGGGATCTAATCAACCCTGGAGTTATACATTTCCACTTTTTTTTCATTTGCTTCAATCCTCCTTTCTCCTGACTCTATTCGTTTTGTCAGTTCCTCGAGCAGCTTAACAATTTCGGGATTAGTCCCCGATTCTTACTCATTTGACCTCACTACAGCTGGCCCCATTTTGTGGGTGACTTCTTGGGGTGGACTGGGCTTAAGCCTGATCGGTGCCTGGGTTTGGCTCTGCAACTGGGCTATTGCTACTTGTTGAGCTTGCAACATTTCGAAAATCATACGCAAGCTGATTCCGTTTTCCTCAGCATTTTGGGTATTTCGAGCTGCAGATCAAGTTCCACCATGAATGCTATTTTCAGGGTCGAAACGTTGGTTTGCCTCGATGGACACATGTGAATTAACGTCTATTGGCTCTTCGACCTGAGCTCCAACGGGATCGACAAGTGGTCTATCACCCCCGGGCATTAAGTTGTTGTTCTCATCTTGAAGGCCAACTTCGTTGTTGATAAGTAGGGCCATTAATTGTGAATTCGTCGTTTTCAGCCTGAAATCAAAGATACTTCCAAGATCAACTATAAAATAGTGTGTTTCACAGAGATTCGTATCAAATAACCACTATTATCCTTAGCCCCACGACGGGCTCCAAACTATTTACCCGAAAAACGGATAGAGTTGAATTTATTCGTAGTTCTAAGGATATGTGCTATAGCTTGGTACAAATCGAAAAAGTAAGTAGAAATATATTGAATATTGACTTTATAAAAGAATAAAATACAAACCAAATTGAATAGAGAATTATTTATAAACAAGCAAGATGAATCAATATCCAAGCTCCAAAAAAGGATAATCTCAACTATCTCGATGTAATAATCTTGTGAATGTATTAATGTTTCTTCTCTAGATGTTTAATGTTCAATGTTCTTACAAAAACAATACCTACTCTTAATATAGTGGAAGAATCCTACTTTGGATATAATAAAAAAATATATAATAAGGATCCCATGATAGATTAGTTGATCAGCTTTTCCTTAATTTCCGCCGAGATTTTCTCCCTGGTGCGGCTACATCTTGGTCGGTCTTGGTATCGGTCAATTTCTGGATCTCGAGCTCGATATTAACTCGAGCTCAATATTGACTCGAGCTCGGTATTGATTGGTATCTGACTCTTGAGTTCGATAACACTACTTCATGTCATAGAACGATATTGACTCGAGCCTGATATTGACTCGAGCTCGGTATTGAATCGAACTCAGTATCTTGTGCTCGATAACCTGGCTTTACTTCTGATCTCGATGTTACAATAACGACCCTCGGTTCATCACGTTCCAATCTCGACTAATTATATGAAGGGCAAACTTGGATTTGACCGAATATAGAATCTTAATGAATAAATTATTTCCTGAAGTCTTCTACGTAACATACTAATATATTACGAGATTTTATAAAGTATAAACCTTCTGGTTTATAAGAAAATCCAATAGTGTTGGAAGTTTAAGCGATTCCCTTGATATTCCTGAATCCAAAATTTAGCAAGTCGTGAATTTCGATAATGGCCAGACGCACATTGCAGCAATGTTTGTTTTTAATCAAAAAAAAAGGCAGCTCGATCCATACATTAAAGCATCTTGTGTTCAGGCGGGGTTTGGGGAAGGATATTAACCCAAGGAGATACGGATGTAGGTAGCCTACATTGGCGCTAGCATGAATAACTGATTTCACGGCTCGAGCCATGACTTATAAGTCACATAAAGACAATTTTATTGTTGCTTCAAGACTTATTCAGCGCAATTTGTAAATTTAAAAGAAAACAAAACATGCGAGGATCACGGAACGCAACATTGTCATTGATGAGTACCAATCACAGTTATAGACAAAGCAGGTCTAAGACTGTGTTTTATTATTTTAGGGCGAAAATTAAGTACTGTTAACTACTCGCTGCTGCTACTATTCATTTTGCTGCTCCATATGATTAAAGATAATTTAATTACTCTTTGGTGACTGAACTTGCTTGGCTTCATTTTGAAAGCTCAGTTGAAGTTAAGGATAAATGATCCAGAATCTGATGACAAGGCTAAACTTATTGCTGAAGATATAATTAAATACCATAGGACATTCACTGATGCAAAAATACCCCCACATTTACAGGGAGGGCAATGGTAGAGACGGATAAGCTCGGGATCAATGGCAGAACTTTTGTTCCGCTAAGTTTGTGTTGCGAATGATCGTTGGTTAACTACCACACAATCACATATAAAATAACTAAAGAAGAAGGAATAATATGACAATTTTTAACAATGTTTGGCTAAAGCAATAAAGCAAATATAATTTTTCACTATGAATGAGAAAAATAGTATAAGAGATCCCAAGTAATACCTAAACCAGCAAGGATAATAGTTTCCCAGGCCTACTAGGATAATGAATTTCCCAAACCTATAAGAAAATTAGGCTCCCAAACCTACAGAATTCACAAAATTCAAGACATAAGCAACAAGTCCAATTTGATGAGGAAAATACCATGTTTTGAGATGCAACTTCCTTCTTTATTTACCATTCTTAAAGATTATTGAGTATCTTTTTTTGCCTTTTTTTGTGGTCCACAATATTTGATTTTTTAGATATCAAGAAGAAACTAATTTCTTCTTTACAAAGTTGCCCTCGTAGTAAAGAGCTTAGGAGTAGTTTGTTATATTTTTAATGAGCAAATTAAGATTAATAGGATCAATTTTATTATTAATTAATACTAAAATGTGAATTCTTTAATATATGTGAAAAAAATCAAAAGATCACTTAAAATGGACAAGAGAAAGTACTAATAAAAGTGTGTTTTCAACTTTAACAAATTAAGTTGTAGATTAAATGGTATCAGACACTTAAATGTGATATTACAACGGATAGACATCATGGTCATTCAAGTCTCACTACCATATATTTTAAAAACTATTTAACGATTTGACCCATAAAAAGTCTAGATCACCCGTGAGAAGATATGTAGAAGAATATAATTTTAAGTATGTTTACCCTAAAAATGAATAACAATTAAATTTATATGTGGTTTTAAGTATACGTGGGTTAGTTCAATACAAACAATAAATTGCGTTAGATTAATCAGATAAAGGACGTAATAAATTGTCAAACCAATCAAAAGTAGTGATCCCGGACTTAGTAATAGCTTAATGAAAGGCCTGCCTTCGATCTCGGGCTCACATTACTAATGATTTGAAGAACAAAAGTAAGAACTTAGAATAACATAGAAAATAAGAGTATATTGTCTTGATGTGTGTGTTACAATGTGTCTAATGAATAATCAGACCCCACTTTATATATTAGGGAAGTTTTACCCTAAGTATAATTCCATAGAAGGTAAAAATCTTCTGTTTAACTAATTACTGGTTCTCTGCCGATACGTGTCAAGATTCACGTCGTAACATCAGGCTAGTCACGGATGTCACAACCTTTTGTTGGTCGTGCTCGATTATATGGTAATGCTCTCCGAGGCCTTTGGGATTCAAACCGAACCTGGAGGTCATGACCTCGATACTCCCGAGGGCATACATTTTTTACGGACCCCGGCTCGAGGGGATCCTTGCCTCGATTCCGGTCATTACCATCACGCCTCTCGCTCCGTTTACTTCATCGAAAACTGAGGCGTCCTATGAGCTAGATTTTGCCTATATACAGATAGTCCCCTCATTTCTCGGAGATTAATTTTATGAAAATGACGAGAAACGACATGTGCACTTCGATCCCTTCTTCAGCACGTCGTGACAGAAACGATAAAGAATCTGAAATATCCCGTCAGTCACGTCATAATAACTTCGAACGCGTGTCAGCCATCGGCAGGCCATCCCTGGACGTGAAACGACGCGAAGCCTCTATAAATACTCCCCTACTTCGTTCATTTTTAAACTTTTGACCAAACTTCTACCTTTGAATCTTCATGATATCATTACGCTTCTTCATACTCCATCGTTTTTACCTCTGTTCTTCAAGATTTCTCAGTAAATTGCAAGCTTTTACTTATTTTCTACCCAAACTAGTCGACTAGATTTTCTCAACAAAGCTTTTACCTTTTATCTCCCAACTTTTCTTCATATTTTTCAGACTTTTTCGGATAACAATGGCGAAAACTTCCAAAACTGTTCTCCAAAATGTTGCTTCTTCTTCTTCCCATCCGACTACCAAAGTCGAGGAGACCATTCCCGATGTGGTCATCCTCAAGAGATCCGCTTCGGGCATGGCTACCGATGAACCGGCTGCCGAGCCTTCCTTGAAAATGTTCGTCCCCGAGGGATATTCGGTTGCGGATGACTATAAGGTCGAAAGGACCTTGTCGGTGCAAGGCCGATATGAGGGGGTATCTAGGTATATTTGCTCCATTACCGAAGAAGTCCTTCCTGCGGTTCGAAAGGACTGCGGCTTGGCAGATAAGGACATAGTAATCCCTAGACCCGAGAAAGCTATTACTACCCATATGGAGGGGTATCTGAGTGTTTACCCTTATACCTTCACATTTGGACCGATGGATCCGGTCATTCTGGACTTCTGTAACAGGTATGACGTATGCTTCGGTCATATCCACCCGTCACTGTGGAGGATCGTAATCCTTATTCGATACTTCATGAACCAAATCGACTCCTGTCGGTTCACCATCGATCATCTACTCCACCTGTACAGTCTCTGAATCTTCCAAGGGGGACTGTTAAAGCTTGTACGTCGGGCTAGCAAAGCCCCATTCTCAAGCATCTATGAGGACCGGAATCGGGGCTGGCAGGGACGCTTCATCCGAGTGAGGACTGCAGACTTAATCCTTACCGAGTTTAGGCCATTACCCGAGAAGTGGAATGTATCACGTAAGCACAACTTTCCTTTAAATGTCGATTTTACGTTCATCTCCTTTTTCCTCACCAGTATTTGTGGAGGTGAGGCTGTTTCTCGAGTTCCAAACGTCATTCCTCAGCTCAAGGAGTGGATCGAGGGCATTTGTTCGCAGATGCCTTATTCATAGCACTCGTGGCACGAGCCCTCGAAGGGCCGTTGGGAGGCCCCTTCTCACGGTAAGATCTCTTTCCCCAATGAGTAATATTAGGCTCCCCTTTTAGCATCACATTCTCATTTTCTTTATGTTCTTTTCGCAGGCTTACCTAAGACCATTGAGCTTAGGCCTCCAGTAAGGGATGAGGACTTGTCTGTTGATCCGTTCCCCTTGGGACAGCTCGGGGCTACTGCAGGAGAGTAGAAGAAAAGAAAGGCTCCGAGTTTCCCGAGCTGGGAGAAGAAGAAGTGAAAGTCAAGGTTGGCCTGTAAGCCAAAGGAGAGTTTTAGCTGCCGAGCACCCGACTCGGACTCGCATTTTTGGCTCAGGGACAAGCCCGAGGAAGGTGATATTTTTATGGCATGTGGGCTGACCTCCCCCAAAGAGCGGGCGGCATCTAATGGGGAAACAACAGAGGCTGATCCCCCTCAAGTTCGGGAAGCCGATGTAGAGATAAGGGCTGAGACCTCTTGAGATACCGGCTGCGGTCCGCCCGGTGTCATAGATATTCCGGTGTTGCCTTAATTCACTGAGTCCATGTTTTACGAAGCCCGAGCGGTGATGGAGTGATCCAATGAAGGGGACCATGGAGAGGACAATCCCTTTCGTTCTTTTTTGAAGGTGTGGACTCAAACTTATCCGGGTTGGGCGACTTGTAGGTTCTGAGGAAAGACACATCTTTTGAGGTTGGCGGGATGAACTCGAGCCAAAAATTAGTCAACCAGTTCCCCGTCCCGAGCATGGATCCTGACCGTAAGCTGTCAGTAATCATCACCGTCCTAGAGGATACCTGGGTTCTTTCCACCCTCGTTGGAGTAGCGCGCTATCACCGGTGCCTGGTAACTGAAGAAGACCATGCGAAAATGAAAGAGGTGGATTTGCCGTGTTTGTTTAACGAAGCACAGCAGGCGTTGAACCGAGTAAGATGCCATTACGCTCTTTCGTCTTGTTACTTGGTTTTAAATATCTCTCATGTCTTCTTTCTTTTATCTTTTTACAGGCCTCGGTAGTTCATCATGAAAGTTTTCTCCGGTACCGGGTTGATGGATCATCGGTGCATGCCTCTAACATCCGTCGCATTTCCATACGAACTCCTTTGCATTTTACTCCATATCGATCCAGTAGTAGTCGGCTCTGATTATCTTACGAACCAACAATTCAGCACCTGAATGGTTCTTGCAGGTGCCTTTGTGAACTTCCCTAAGGACATATTCGGTGTCTCCCGGTCCCAGATATATGGCAGTGGGCCATCGAACATTCTCCTGAATATGGTGTTATCTTCGGACAGGCTGAACTTAGCCACCTTCGTGCACAGAGTTCTTGATTCTTTGGGAACCGAGGGTAGCTTCCCGGTCTTCATGTAATCTATATACTTGTATCTCTATTCCTAGGTTAAGCTTGTCGAGTTTATCTCGGCGTGGCCTTCTTCCACTACCGACTTCATGAATTGTAAGACCGTTCCCGAGCTGAACTCATCGTCATCAACCGACAATCCCAAGTTAGCTAGGGCATCGGCTTCGCTGTTTTGATCCCGGGGTATATGTTGCAGGGTCCACTCCTTGAATCGATGTAGTGCTACCTGTAGTTTATCCAAGTATCTTTGCATCCGTTCCTCTTTCACTTCGAACGTCCCATTGACTTGATTCACCATAATGAGGGAATCACATTTAGCTTCGATCATCTCGGCCCCCAGGCTTTTAGCCAGTTCGAGACCTACAATCATGGCCTTATACTCGGCCTCATTGTTAGTCAATTTCACAGTTCTAATAGATTGTCTAACTACATTACCCATGGGCGGCTTCAACAAGATGCCAAGTCTGGACCTCTTTGCGTTCGCAGCTCCATCCGTAAAGAGGGTCCAGATCCCTGAGGAGGTCCTCGAGGTTAACAACAATTCCTTTTCGACCTCGGATATTAAGGCCATCGTGAAATCGGCCATGAAGGCTGCCAAAATTTGAGACTTGGTTGCGGTTCGGGGTCGATATTCAATATCCTACCCACTAATTTCCACAGCTTGTTTGGCCAATCGTACCGAGAGCTCGGGTTTGTGCATTATGTCTCTCAATAGGTAAGTAGTCACGACACATATGGGATGGCATTGAAAATATGGCCTTAACTTACTGAAGGTACTTAGCAAGGCAAGCGCCAATTTCTCCAGGTGAGGATACCTCGTTTCGGCCTCGCCTAGAGTCCTGCTAACAAATATATCGGGAATTGCGTACCTTCTTCTTCCCGGACTAAGACTCCACTTACTTCTCTCTCGGATAACGCTAAGTATAAGTACAATTACTCGTCTACCTTTGGAGTATGAAGTAAAGGAGGACTCGAAAGGTGCCATTTGAGTTCTTCCAAAGCTTGCTCGCACTTCGGGGTCCACAAGAAGTTATTTTTCTTCTTCAATAACGAGAAGAACCGATGGCTCTTATCGGAGGACCTTGAAATGAATCAACCCAAGGCGGCTATGAGCTTGGTTAGTCTTTGAACATCCTTGACATTGTCCACCACGATGATGTCTTCTATGGACTTGATCTTGTCGGGATTGATCTCGATCCCCCGGTTGGACACCATGAATCTAAGGAACTTCCCGGACCCGACTCTGAATGCGCATTTCTCTGGGTTCAGCTTCATATTGTATTCCCTCAGTATGCTGAAGGTTTCCTGTAAACATTTCAAATGGTCCACTTCTCGCAGGGACTTAACTAATATGTCATCAATGTAAACCTCTATTGATTTTCCTATTTGCTCTTCGAACATTCGATTTACTAGGCGTTGGTAAGTGGCACCAGCATTGTTTAGTCCGAATGCCATTACGTTATAACAATAGGTGTCGTATCTAGTGATGAAGGAAGTCTTTTTCTGGTCGCTCGGATCCATCCAGATCTGGTTGTACCCGGAATAGGCGTCGAGAAAGCTGAGTATCTCGTGGCCGGTCGTCGCATCGATCATGCGATCAATGTTTGGAAAAGGAAAAGAGTCCCTAGGGCATGCCTTGTTCAAGTCTTTGTAGTCTACACACATTCTTAATTTATTTCCCTTTTTAGGTACTACCACTAAGTTTTCTAACCAGTCCGAGTATTTAACTTCCCGAATGGAACCTATTTTTAGGAGTTTGGATACCACGTCTTTGATGAATGCATGCTTGACTTCGGACTGAGGCCTCTTCTTCTATTTAACTGGGTGAAACTTTGGATCTAAGCTCAACTTGTGAGTAGTAATTTCCGACAGGATCCCTGCCATGTCAAGACGGGACCAAGCGAAATAATTTATGTTAGTTGTAAGAAATTTATTGATTTTTTCCTGAGCTCGGGAGTAAGTCTCGTGCCCAGGTATACCTTCCGATCGGGCAGGTGCTCGATCAATATGACTTGCTCCAGCTCCTCAACCGTTGACTTGTGGCATCAGAATCATTAGTGGCTATGAAAGACCTAGGGACTCCGTAATCGTCATCCTCGGCCGTCCCCTGCTTTTTTGGTTCGGTCGGGGTCGGTGTCAGTGATTGCTATTTGGTTTCTTCCTTGGTGACCAAACTCGGGTTCTTCGATGTCGAGAGCACGGATATTGGGACCACCTCATCGACCGTGAACATTTCTTTTGCAGCCGGCTGCTCTCCATAAACTGTTTTGATCCCTCCCGGTGTAGGGAATTTTAACGCCCAATGTAGTGTCGAGGGTACTGCCCTTATGTTGTGAATCCATGGCCTCCCGAATAGAGCATTATATCTCATATGTCCTTCGATCACGTAGAACTTTATTTTTGAACAGTTTCGGCAGTGTTTACTGGCAGGGTTATCTCCCCTTTAGTGGTCTCACGTGCCATGTTAAACCCGTTTAAAACTCGGACTATAGGCACAATCTGGTCTTGTAGACCCAGTTGTTCCACGACCCTCGATCTGATGATATTGGCTGAGCTATCTGGATCAGTCAACACACGCTTAACTCGAGATTTATTTATGATTACAGATATTACCAGCGCATTGTTGTGTGGTTGTACGATGCCTTCAGCGTCCTCATCATTGAAGATACAATCCCCTCCGGTACATAATCTCGAGTTCGTTTTTCCCTTGTAATGGACACTTTAGTGCGCTTTAACATCGGCCCCTAGGGGACGTCAACCCCACCAATGATGATGTTAATGACGTGATGAGGTTCCTCTTGCTTGATCTGGTTTTTGGAGTCCCTATTTCTGAAGTGATTTCTGGCTCGATCACTCAGAAACTCTCGGAGGTGTCCGTTGTTGAATAACCAAGCTACTTCCTCTCTCAGTTGTCGGCAGCCTTTGGTTCTGTGGCCATGAGTGCCATGATATTTATACATTAGGTTGGGGTCCCTTTGGGCAGGATCATATTGCAATGGTCGAGGCCACTTAGTATCTTGGATGCATCTGATGGCTGATATGATGGCGGCAGCGTCGACGTTGAAGTTGTCCTCCGATAACCTTGGTGCTTCCTTAGACCCGATGGGTCTGCCAAAACCGTTTTTGCTCATGAGTCTCCGGTTATTATGACCTCGGCCGCTCCTTATTTCACTTCTCACAGTGTTGCGTCCTGACCCATTTCCCCTTTGATATCTATTGTATGGTTGATACCGGTCTCTATTCGACCTTGGTTCATAATCAATGTCTCTTTTGGATCTGTCATCAGTTTTGACGGGATAAACAGACCCAGAAAGGGCCCCGAGCTGATCATCTCCGACCTTGATTTTTGATTGGTACCGGTTATGGACGTCGACCCAAGTTACTGCCAGGTATTCTATCAGATTTTGCTTCAACTGTTGTGAAGACAATGAGCTTCGGGGATTGAGTCCTTGAGTGAAGGCCTGAACGGCCCAATCATTTGCGACCGGAGGCAGGTCCAACCGTTCAATTTGAAACTTCAATACGAATTCCCTAAGCATCTCGTTATCTCTTTTTTTTTACCTTGAAATGGTCTGATTTCCTGGTCTCGACCTTGATGGCCCCAACATGCGCTATTATAAAGGCATCTGCAAGCATAGCAAACGAGTCAATAGAACTAGGGGGTAAGTTGTGATACCATATCATAGCTCCTTTCGAGAAGGTCTCTCCAAACCTTTTCAGCAGAACGGATTCGATTTCATCATCCTCCAAGTCATTTCTCTTGATGGCGCATGTATAAGAGGTCACATGTTCGTTTGGATTGGTTGTCCCATTATACTTTAGAATTTCTGGCATACAGAACTTCTTTGGAATTGGCTTCGGAGCTATTCTCGGAGGAAAAGTTTTTTGGACAAATTTCTTGGAATCCAGGCCCTTCAGTATCGGTGGCTCCCGGGATTTGATCGACCCTAGAGTTATAGTTCTCCATTTTATTGTCGTTAGCTTCAGGTTTCTTTTCTCCTGATTCCACCCGTTTTTTCAGTTCCTTTAGCATCTTTATTATCTTGGGGTTGGTCCCGGATTGTACTTCACCAGGCCTTTCTGTGGCCAGTTTATTTTTATGGGCATTTTCCCGGGACGATTTGGGCTCAGCTCTGCTGGGGGGATGACTTTGGTTCTGCAGCTGGGCCATCGATGCTTGTTGGGCCTGTAACATTTCAAAGATCATGCGCAAGTTGATCCCATCACCTTCGCCGTCGTGTGTATTCCGGGCTATCGACCGGGCTCCCCCGCGAATACTGTTTTTGGGGTCAGTAGGCAAGTTTTCTTCGATAGCTATGTGTGATTTAACATCGATCGGATCAGCGACTGGACTCCGTTAGGGTCAGTAGGGGGCACCTCGTTGCTGGGTACCACATTGTTGTTCTCTCTTGGTGGCCGGACTCAGCATCCACATTCAAATGGGCAGATTAGGAGTTTAACATTTTTAATTTTGACCTGAAATTAAAAGCTCAAAGAACAAGTGTAAAATAGAGTGTGTTTTGAAACTTTGTATCAAATTGCCACTATTATCCTTCGCCCCATGGTGAGCGCCAAATTGTTTACCCTAAAAAATAAATAACAATTAAATTTTAAGTGGTTTTAAGGATACGTGAGTTAATTCAATACAAATAATAAATTGCGTTATATTAAACAGATAAAGCACGTAATAAATTGTCAAACCAATCAAGAGGAGTGATCCTTGACTTAATAACAACTTAATTAAATGCATGCATTCGATCACGGGCTCACGTTACTGATAATTTAATGAACACAAGTAAGAACTTTGAATAACAGAAAAAATAAGAGTATATTGCCTTGATATGTGTGTTACAATGTGTCTAATGAATAATCAGACCCCCCCCTCCCCCCTTTATATGGTAGGAGAGTTTTCCCTAAGTACAATTCCATAAAAGGTAATGATCTTTTGTTTATAATCACCGGTTATCTACCGATACGTGCCGAAATTCACGTCGTGACATCCGGCTGAACACGGATATCACGGCCTTTTAATGGTCGTGCTCGATTATCTGATAATACTCTCCGAGGCCTTTGGGATTCGAACCGAACCTAAGGGTCATGGCACCGATACTCCTGAGGGGAGGCATTTTGCCCGGACCCCGACTAGAGAGGCTCCTTGCCTCGATTTCAGTTCCTTACCGTCACGTCTCTCGCTCCGTTTACTTCATCGGAAACTGAGGCGTCCCATGGGCTCGGTTTCGCCCGTATATAGATAGTCTCCTCGTTTCTCGGAGATTAAATTTTCAGAAACGACGAGAAACGGCATGTGCACTTCGATCCCTTCTTCAACATGACATGACAGAAATGACAAAGAATCTGAAACGTCCCGTCAGTCGCATCATAATGACTTCGAACGCGTGTCAGCCATCGGCAGGCCATCCCTGGACGCGAAACGGCGCGATGACTTTATAAATACTCCCCTCATTTGTTCATTTTTTACCTTTTGACCAAACTTCTACCTTCGAATCTTCATGATATCACTGCCCTTCTTCATACTCCAACTTTTTACCTTTGTTTTTTTAAGATTTCTCAATAAATTTCAAGCTTTTACTTATTTTCTACCCAAATCAGCCCACTTGATTTTCTCAACAAAGCTTTTACCTTTCATCTCCCAACCTTTCTTCATATTTTTCAGATTTATTCCAGATAACAATGGCGAAAACTTCCAAAATCGTTCCCCAAAACGTTGCTTCTTTTTCTTCTTCGCAGCTGATCACCAAAGTCGAGGAGACCACTCCCGATGTGGTCGTCCTCGAAAGATCCGCTCCGGGCACGGTTACCGATGAACCGGCTGCCGAGCCTCCCTTGAAAATATTCATCCCCGAAGGATGTTCGGTTGTGGATAACTTTAAGGTCGAAAAGACCTCGTCGGTGCAAGGCTGATATGAGGCGGTATCTAGGTATATTTGCTCCATCA
Organism: Nicotiana otophora; assembly: GCA_000715115.1. Lineage (NCBI taxonomy): Eukaryota > Viridiplantae > Streptophyta > Magnoliopsida > Solanales > Solanaceae > Nicotiana > Nicotiana otophora. The sequence goes on along the minus strand of AWOL01S0004710.1, from coordinate 15,095 downwards.
CCGAAGAAGTCCTTCATGCGGTTCGAAAGGACTGTGGCTGGACGGATAATCCCCGGACCCGAGGAAGCCATTACTACCCGTGTGGAGGGGTATCTGAGTGTTTACACTTATCCCCTCAAACTGGGCCCGGTAGATCCGGTCATTCTGGACTTCTATAAGAGGTATGAAGTATGCTTCGGTCAGATCCACTCGTCGTTGTAGAGGATCGTAATCCTCATTCGATACTTTGTGAATAAAATCGACTCTTGTCGGTTCACCATCGATCTTCTACTCCGCCTGTACATTCCCCGAATCTTCTGAGGGGGACTGTTAAAACTTGTACGTTGGGCTAGCAAAGCCCCATTCTCAAGCATCTATGAGGACCGGGATCGGGGTTGGCAGGGACGCTTCTTTCGGGTGAGGACCGCAGACTTGATCCCTGCCGAGTTTAGGCCATTCCCCGAGAAGTGGAATATATCACGTAAGCACAACTTTCCTTTAAATGTCGATTTTACGTTCATCTCCTTTTTCCTCACCAGTATTTGTGGTGGTGCAACTGTTGCTCGAGTTCCAAATGCCATTCCTCGGCTCAAGGAGTGGATCGAGGGCATTTGTTCGCAGATGCCTTATTCTGAGCACTCGTGGCGCGAGCTCACGAAGGGCCGTTAGGAGGCCCGTTCTCATGGTAAGATCTCTTTCCCGAATAAGTAACACTAGGCTCCCTTTTAGCATCATATTCTCGTTTCATTTATGTTCTTTTCGCAGGCTTGTCTAAGACCATTGAGCTTAGGCCTCCAGTAGGGGATGAGGACTTGTCTGTTGATCCCTCCGCCTCGGCACAGCTCGGGGCTGCTGCAGGAGAGAAGAAGAAAAGAAAGGCTTCTAGTTTCCCGAGCTCGGAGAAGAAGAAGCCAAGGAGAAGGTTGGTCCGTAAGTCAAAGGAGAGTTCTAGCTCCCGAGCACCCGACTCGGACTCGCTTTTCCGGCTCAGGACAAGCCCGAAGAAGGTGATATTTTTGTTGTCTATGGGCCGACCTCCCCCGTGGGCGGCAGCCGAGGGGGAAACCAACGTTTAATTAGTAATGATCAACGTTTTGTTGCCTGATCCTTTAAACTTTTAGAAATGATCACACATTAACTTACAGCTACGACCTCAAACATATAAACGTTTAAGTTGCAATTTCATTTTGGTATATTGCGTGGTCAACCAAGATTCTTTTACATTGTATTAATTAGTAGAAAGGTGTTAACAGAAGTCTGAAGCCCGCCTTTGGACTTTGATTTTTACGCCAAATTTATCGCACTGTCTATATGGTGGATGATGAATGGAAATTTGGGCATAAGTCGAGCAAGGAATAACAGAAAGTCTAAAAGTAAACGAGGACACCGAAACGATTTGAGGTTTTACTAAAGACTCTTCATTACAAACTGTGAAACGTCCCTCTGACTTTCTAAATAATTCAGTCAAAACGAGAAAACGAGCCCCAAAAAGGAAAAACGAGAAAAAGAACCAACTATATTCTCGGCAAAGGTTGAAATTAAGATTAATGTGTTTTCAGATAAAATTGTAGTTCAAAGAAAAAATTATAAAAGAAACACGTGATTAGATAAGCACTTTGTTTAGATTTTACACATATTAATAATAATATTTTTTTGTTTTATTTTATGTTGCATAGATTAAATAAGGTAAAGCTCAAAGATAGCAGCATCACTTGTAATTTTGTGTGAAATAAATAAATTTGATACAGAGCATTAATGGATCAGTGGGAGTTGATATCGCAACCTTGAGAGAGATCATGAGTTTCTCTTTCCGTCCAAAATATTACTATATATACTCCTAGTACTTTTCATTTTCTTAGTCAATTCAATTAGTTTTTAAAATATACTTAACTTCGTTTTCACAAAAGATTGGGTACGATAGACTCAACATGATGGACACTTCTTAATTTGGACCTGTATAAAGTTTTGGTGAACTGAATTACATCCTTTTATTTAAAACGAATAACTTTATTTAGTACAACTTATTTTTATTACAAAAACAAAAAACAAACTGATATAGGACTAGTGGAATGCTTTCTCCATGGACGGACTTAATTAATATAGTACAAGTAGTAGGGGAGTACATAGATCGGGTTGGTTTGATTTTTATCAAAACCAAACCAAATTAACTATATCGGTTTGGATTGGTTCGGTTCGTCAGGTTTTTCGTATTTTTCGAGTTTTGTTTTGTTATATGAATATATATAGGGTGAAATATGATATGACACGTGGTCATCTAAAGGAAAGACACGTGGAACCCTAGAAGGGGATGATCGAAGACCGAACACATTATTCCGCTTGTCACCGGAAGGGATAACGTTCATAAATGTGTATTAAATGTTCTGCGCCCGGTAGCATTTAATAAGGAATATTCTGCAGGATTAAGAGAAACGGTCCGTTACAAAGAATTTGGCATTTATATTCATCGTTACATCTTCATCAATGACCCTTAAAATTGATATTAAAGGAGGGCACGATCCTAGGACCTTCTTCCCTAGACGCACCTATAAATAGTGAGCCCAGTTATCATTGTAAAGGACATAAATTTTCTGGCTAAACTTACACTACATTCTATACAAAGCTTAATAAATTCTTAGTTTCTTGCTTTTGATCTCATCATTGATGTGTCCGGAAACCTTGTTCCCAGAACTACCATCTCTGTTGTTTCATCTACATCTTAAGGCTAAGTATTGTATATTTCTTCAATTATTGCATTATTTCGGGATCACATTAGTTCACTTGTCTAGAAATCACGTATAAATTCAACTGTACCATTTTACTGGTAAACAGTTTGGCACCCACCGTGGGGCCTAGATAGCCGTACAATTAAATTGATCCTTGCCTTTTTTTACGAACGTGATTTGATTATTTTTATCTTAGAAAAAATCACAAAACATGGCAGATAACACTGTTAACAACACGCACAACCCTGAAATTCGAGGGGATCAGCCTCATTTCGAGGATTCAAGCAGTGACACCCGTAATGAGGGGAATGACACCACGCCGGTGTAAGACAGGCAGTACCCTCGACAGGTTTGGAAGATAACTCTCGATGATACTGATGAAGAGCATGTCGTGGATGTGGTGAGGGTCCTGTAAGAGCAACATGCTATCATTCTAGGCCATCTCACGTGGCAGGATAAGGTCATGACGGAGCTGAAGAATGCACTATCGGGGGCTTCGAATAATGTAAACAGACGAGATCCAATTCCTCTCGGTGTTCCCGCAAACCAAACAACGTAGAGAGCCGACAATAACACTCCCAGGGGTGAAGTCGGCTTCGACGGGGCTGGGGGAGCGGATCCGGTCTCAACAACGAGAATGACCCATCAAAAATGAACTTTTACTATTTATGAGGGAAGTAAATGCCCGCATGGACCAAATCCCGGGCGCGCCACCAGTATCAAAAGTCCCGGACTCAAAGAAGTATACTCAATTATCGTACAAGCCGAGTAGGGCACCAGAACTAATCCCGAAGCGGTTCAAAATGCCTGAAGTGCCAAAGTATGACGGGACTTCAGACCCACATGAGCATATTACCACCTACACAAAGACGGTAAAAGGAAATGATTTAGCTCCTCACGAAATCGAATCTGTATTGCTAAAGAAATTTGGAGAAACTATCACGAGGGGAGCTCTAACGTGGTATTCATTATTACCCGAGCATTCCATAGATTCCTTTGAGATACTCGCGGATTCTTTCATCAAGGATCATGCCAAGGCCAGAAAAGTACAAGCCCGAAAGGCCGACATATTCAGGGTCGCACAGGGAGAATCCAAATTATTACGAGAGTTTGTTACCTGATTCCAGAAAGAAAGAATGTTTCTCCCGGCTGTCCCGGATGAATGGGCAACTAAAGCATTCACCAAAGGACTAAATCTGAGAAGCTCAGACACTTCCCGGAAGCTGAAGGAGAGCCTGCTTGAGTTTCAAGCAACAACTTGGGCAGATATCCACTACCGGTACGAGTCAAAGATAAGGATCGAAGATGACCAGGTCGGTTCTACATCGTCGGCCAAGGGACAGAAGAAGAGCAGGGAAAAATCAAAGGATGACTACAACGTAGACAGACGGACTTCGAGGGGCCGATTGTTTCCTTACGAGCGGACTGAAGGCCGTGGCAGAAACTTTCGGGCAGAAAACAAGTTCACTAGTGACAGAGAGACCGATCGTGATCGAAACAACAGATCACTTTAAGGTAAATAGAGGTCGGGGTCTCGGGATCCTTCTTACCCCAAGTTATCGGAATATAACTTCAACATCAGTATAGTGGAGTTAGTGTCAGCCATGAGAAACATTCCCGAGACATATGAGATCCGATTCCAGCCAAAGGGATCCCAACTTATGGTGTGAATACCATGGGACGAACAGCCAATGAACAGGGGACTACCGACACCTCCGGTAAGAGGTGGCAACACTATTGAAGAATGGTCACCTCAGAGAATTCTTGAGTGACCGAGCTAAGAACAATTTGGTCGTAACAGAGACAACGCAAAACCTTCGAAAGCAGGAGAAGAACCCCCACACCAAACGATCAATATGATCTTTGGAGGGAATGAGATTAACGGGTCACCTTTTCGGCAATGAAGAAGACAAATGTATCAATAACTCATAGTAAAAGACTCTGGGAAGATGATATCACTTTCACGGAGGAGGACACAAACGGATTGATGTTACCGCACAATGATGCACTGGTAATTTCTTTAAATGTGTTGGATTTTAAGATTAAACGTGTTCTAGTGGATCCAGGAAGTTCGGCTAATATTATACAATGGAGAGTATTGGAGCAAGCTAAACTCAACGGAATCATTATTCCGGTAACAAATCTCCTCGCTGGATTCAACCTTGCAAGCGTGACGACCCGGGGAGAGATTGTCTGCTCACAAATGCTGAAGGAGTAATGAAAACAACTCTTTTCGAAGTAGTAGATAATGAAATGGGGTACAATATCATCTTGGGAAGACCATGGTTACATGAGATGAAATTTGTACCCTCAACGTATCACCAATTGCTTAAGTTTCCAACGCCCGAAGGAATCAAGCACATAAGAGGTGATCAACCAGTAGCAAGGGAGATGAATGCAATCTCGATTTCCAGTTGCAAAAGGCAGGAGCACACGACATAACAATTACAGGAACAAGCACCTACTCCCCAGCTAGAAGACATTAGCCCGGGAGCAGAGTCATCGGAATATTATCAGGTGTCGAGATATTTCCAAGTTCCAGAAGAGATGTACGCAACGAAGTCCACGGCGGAGGAACTGGAGCAAGTTTCATTGTTCGAAGAATTCCTATAAAGAAAATTCTATTTGGGGACAGGACTGCACCCGGAACTCAGGTATGGTTTTATTGAATTCCTTAAATTTAATACCGATTGTTTTGCATGGTCGAATGAGGATATGACAGGTATCCTGATGGAAGTAGCCGTGAACAAGCTGAGTTTGGATCCCAGTGTACCTCCGATAAGACAAAAGAAATGGCCTATTATCGAGGCCAGGAATAAATTTGTCAAAGAAGAGGTAACCTGCTTGCTTAATATCGGTTTGATCCGAGAGGTAAGATATCTGGACTGGCTAGCCAATGTAGTAGTAGTTCCTAAGAAGAAAAATAAATTTTGCATGTGTGTAGACTATAAAGACCTTAATAAGGCATGCCCAAAAGACTCGTTCCCACTGCCAAATATCAATCAAATGATTGATGCCACGGTCGGGCACGAGCTAATGAGTTTCCTCGATGCTTATTCCGAGTACAACCAAATCAAGATGAACCCGGAAGAACAGGAAAAGACTTCGTTTATAATGAATTTCGGTACATATGGTTACAATGTGATGCCCTTTGGGTTGAAAAACGCCAGAGCCACTTATCAATAGCTCGTAAATAAGATGTTTGAAAAATAAATAGGAAAGACTATGGAAGTTTATATAGAAGATATGCTCGTTAAGAATTTAAATACAAGTTACCACCTTAGGGATTGCAAGAAACATTTGACATCCTGAGGAATCATAACATGAAACTTAATCCCGAGAAGTGCCCGTTCAGGGTCAGTTCTGGTAAGCTTTTGGGATTTCTGGTCTCACAAAGGGGAATTGATTAAACCCCAACAAAATCAAGGCCATATAGGATATACCAGATCAATTGTCAAACGTAAACGAAGTACAAAGGTTCACAAAATATTAGCATATTTGAGCAGGTTCATTTCCCGATAGTCGAACAAATGTCATTGTTTCTTCACACTACTCAAAAAGAAAAATAATTTCGAATGGACACCGGAGTGCCAGCAGGCTATGATGGATCTGAAGAAGTACTTATCAAGCCCTCCATTACTCTCAAAACCAAAAGAAGGTGAAACATTGCTAGTCTACCTTGCAGTTTCAGAAGTTGTGCTAAGTGCGGTTTTACTACGGGAGGACGAAGGTACACCTTATCCCATTTATTACGTTAGCAAAATTTTAACAGTAGCAGAAACTTGCTACCCACATTTGGAAAAATTGGCCTTAGCCCTCGTAGTCACCGCTAGGAAGCTAAAGCCCAATTTCCAATGCCACCCGATAGCTGTGGTAACTACTTTCCCTTTGCGAAACATCCTCCATAAACCTGAGCTCTCAGGAAGATTGGCCAAATTGGCCGTCGAAATGAGTGAGTTTGACATAGAATATAAATCAAGGACTATAATTAAGTCTCAAGTCTTGGCTGACTTCGTGGCCAATTTCAGTCTGGGACTACTGCCTCTGGAAACTAAGGAGGCAGTAATGGTGTCGGAATCGACATTGGGGGTTTGGACCTTATTTACGGACGGAACATCCAACGTAAAAAGGCCCGGACTCGGAATAGTCTTAATCATGCCTTCGGGGGAAACCTTAAGGCAAGCCATCAAAACGATCCCTTTAACTAACAATGAAGCAGAGTATGAAGCTTTGATTGCATGGCTTGAATTGGCCCAGGGACTTGACTCCAAGGTTGTTGAAATTGAATGTGACTCGCAGCTGGTGGTGAATCAGGTCTACGGGATCTTTGAGACCAATGAAGAACATATGAAACAATACGTGGTAAAGGTCGTGGGTCTTTTGGCACGATTCCAGGAGTGGTCAATTACTCATATCCCAATGGAGGATAACGCATAATTGTATACATTAGAAAACTTAGGATCATCGACGAAAATAAAGGGATCAGAGTCTGGGACGGTAGTACAACTGATGAACTCAGTCCTGGATACAGATGGTTACTATGAGGTAAATTCGATTAGTCTGATCTGGGACTTGAGAAATAAAATAATCAACTATATCGAGCACGGGAAGTTGCCCGAAGACCCCAAAGCATCACGGGCGTTACGCGCCAAAGCTGCACGTTATAGCTTCAAAAGAGGCCAATTGAATTGAAAATCCTTCCAAGGGATATGTGGTAATCACTCGGGTGCAGATGCTTTGGTGCTGAAGTTGGTACGGGCAGGATATTACTGGCCTCGCATGGAACATGACGCCAAAGACTTCGTACGAAAATGTGATAAGTGCCAATGCTACGCACCCCTAGTACACCAATCGGCAGAACCCTTAAATTAGGTTCTGTCCCCATGGCAGTTCATGAAATGGGGGATAGACATCGTCGGACCGCTGCCACCGACTCCCGGAAAGGTAAGGTTTATTTTAAATTTGACTGACTATTTTCCTAAATGGGTGGAAGCATACCCTTATCAGAATATTGGAGAACGTAAAGTGGTCGATTTCCAATGGAAAAATATAATTTGCAGGTTCGGAATACCAAAAGCGATAACATGCGACAATGGGCCATAATTTATCGGTGCAAAAATTACAAAGTTCCTCGAAGATTTAAAGATAAAGAGGATCACGTCTTCTCCTTATCATCCGAGCGTAAACGGTCAAGCAGAGTCAACAAACAAAGTGATTATTCAAAATCTCAAGAAAAGGTTGGAAGCGGCAAAAGGAAAATGGCCCGAAGAATTGCTCGGAGTTCTATGGGCCTACCGAACAATGGCCAAATCGAGCACAGGAGAAACTCCTTTTTCCCTCGTGTACGGTGTTGAACCCCTAATCCCAGTGGAAATGGGCGAACCTACTTTGAGATATTTTCAGGAAAATTAAGAATCAAACAACAAAGCAATGTTAATCAACTTGGAACTGCTCAAGGAACGCATGGACTTGGCGCGTGTAAGAATAGCAGGTCAAAAAGAAGAGAATGAAGCGATATTATAATCGAAGAGCCGACCTCCGTTATTTCAAAGTATGAGATTTTATTATGAGAAAAGTAACCCAAAATACCCGGGAGCTCAACGTGGGGAAGCTAGGCCTAACGTGGGAAGGTCCCTACCAGATTTCGATTACCACTGGGAAAGGTTCATACGAGTTGGAGAACCATAACGGAGACAAGTTGCCTAGCAACTGGAATGTGGAACACCTCAAAAGATATTATTGTTGATGAAAATTATTCAAGCGGAAAGTATGTGCTGCACTCTTTTTCCCTTCGTTCAGTTTTTGTCCCAATTGGATTTTTCTGGTAAGGTTTTTAATGAGGCAGCGATAGAAAGCATACTACGAAGACATCAACAATAAGAACTTTGATAGTAAGGCAAACAAACAAGCTTCCACTCGAGGACGGTTAGATAATCTTTGGTTCGATAGCAAATTCCCACTAGGAAGTTAAGTTTGCTACCGAACAGAGGTTACCCGACCGTTTACGAGCACAGACCACTAGAGGATTGTTAGATATTCTTTCGCTCGATAACATGGACTCCTAAGGGGAAGTAATGTATGTTGCCGAGTTAAGTATTATCTAGTAAGACTCAAATAATGTTTGAGCAAAACTATGTCTTTATTTACAAGAATGTGCCAAAACGGTAAAAGTACAAAATGGAAAAAAGAAAAGAAAAGCTAAACTGTAGTGTCTCCGAAACCAAGAGGAAGAGAAGTGTTTGCATCCTCGGGAGAAGTAGGTGGGTCCACCGATGGCTCAATATTTTCATCAGTTTGGCCTTCGGCATCGTCATCTTTCGATTCTTCTTCAGTTCGTAAAAACGCAGAACCGGAACTAGAAGAACCAGAAGCATCAAACTGCGCCAGGAGTCCATTTTTAGCAGCCACCTCAAGCTCTCAGACCTTAGCAATTTCGGCATCGAAGTCAATGATATGAACTTTTTCCTGTTTCAATGTTTTTCTCCTCATCCTGCACATGACATAAGTTTTTTTAACAACGAGGGAAGCCTATCGACGCTTGAACTTTTCTTTGAGTTGGGTTACCTCAGCAGAAAGTTTTTCCCTGGCGGACCTAGCAGATTTTAGGCTGACATCAAGGTCGCGAATAATTGAACTAAAGAACCTATTATGCTCGATAGTTTTCCTGTACTTCTCTTCTAGCTGGGCGTGTTTCGCCGCCACAACATTAAGCTCTTCAATTTTGGAGTTCAAGGCTACATCTAAGTTAATCACTCTTTCAGCGGAGGCAGCCTCACGATCGGTTGCGGCAAGAATGACGTTATGAACTTTAACCCATTTGGCCCTAGCTTCGTCAAATCTAACCCTCATCGGAACAAAATTTCTAGGCTAAGGGTTATCACTTCTTGCTCACTTTGCCGCAAATGAGCTTCCAACACAACAACCTCAGTAGCTTTGGTTTCCAGCTCCAAAAGGCGAGCAACATATTGCTCCCGCTCTGTCAAAAGATGATCCTGTGGGAAGGTAATCTCTTTCTTTTCACGAATCAACCTCTGAAGGCCCTCGGATACAAGAAAGTTGGCCTACAAAGTAATAAGGGTGAAATTCAGGATATGCTTACACCCAAAAATAGAAGAAGTAATAAAGGAAGAAAGAAACGTACCGCTGCTGTGTTGTCCATGGCGTTGTTCAACAAACACTCTCCCGAGAGTGCCTGAATCGTTTTCCAGTCTTTCTCTGAAGCCAAAGGTTTCAGATAATTAGAAAGCTCCACCGGTCGGGATAGCAAGTTGCATCCGGTAGAGACCGAAAGAGTAACGTTCCTCCTCCTTTGTCGATCTTCAGAAAGGGCAGCATAATTGTTCCCCAAATTCCCATGAACTGGGGACTGTGGAAGAGGAACACCCTCTTCATGGTCAGGTACGGCCGGTGGAGGCGATGTAGCAACTGTTGGTGGAAGAATAGATGAAGATGGAAGTGATGTGGCAGTTACTGGTATTTGTGAAGATGGAGATGAAGCTGATGGAGTTGAAGAGTGAGAAGAAGTTGCATCAAATGTTGTGCTGGTTGTTGGATGCTCGCTAACCAAAGATGAAAAAGACCCAGTACTCAGCCCCGCAGTACCAGGCACAACAATTAGGGCCCAAAAATAGGAGTTGACATTATCTACCAAATTAAACTCTCCCCAAAGTGTCGAGGTATCATCCTCGGTTAGTGTAACTCTCTCAACAGGTTGAGCACCCTGTTGAGATGATGAGGATCATTGTCTTCTATGTAGAGAATCTCCCTCATCACTAGCTTCATCATCATAATCAATCATCAAGGTGTCTATCACCGCCCCGGAAGGAGGACCAGTAGCCATCGCCACCAGAGATGACTCGGGGGCATCAATCTTTGCCTTCTTATTCTTTTTCCCAGACGCAGAGGAACGTCTTCTCTTCGGTTGTTTATCCTCTGGTCGGGGACTCCGTAAAGAAGTGTTTGTGCCGAAACAGGCTCGGAGATACCTGTTTGAGTAAGTGCCTCCTGAAGCAGCCTCGCTACATCAGCAGGATCAGCCAAGACGTCCTCCTTGGGGACAGCAATAGAGCCTGCAAGTAGACCTAATTTCGTGAACAATTCATAAGGGTTCAACCAAGTTCTCCATATACCAAAAGAAATGGAAGCGAGGTAAGTTAAAATTACTATGATCTTTGGCCTTCCACCCATATTTAAGGGCCAGTTCTTTCCACAAACGAGTTTCAGGCATCGTGACGTCCAAGATATTTTGAACACACCGGTCCAAGCCTTCCATCACTAACGGGATCCATCGAGTTGCTGAAACAAACGAAGGATGGAGGATCAAAACGGCTATATAAAAATATTTAGTAAAAGGAAATACTAAACAAAGAGCTTACGAGTGAGGTTCCAAGAAAAGAAAATGTGTAAAAGTAAAGGGACCTGGTAGCTAAGGTTAAACTCCGCAACCACGGAATCAAGCTCTCCACTCAAAGAAAACGCACCCAAAGGAAAGGGATACGTGTAAAAGTATGTAAACCTTCCTTAGGAAGGGTCACTCGCTCCGATAGATTAGGAGCAATGATAACCAACCCATGGCAGCGGCAGTCTTCCTTCACAGCAGGAATACTGGAAGGACGAATGGAAGAGGGGTACCTGCTAACATCCCATATATGAGGGTTAGCAATAGGGAATTTCTCTTCTAAGTCCTTTGTGGTACTGAGTCTCCTTGGGATAATGGAACCCACTGTTGGAGGAGCAGAGTCCTCGGCTTTTTTCTTGTTCTTTGAAGAACCGACACGCTTGGAGGAAGAAGTCATTGAATAAGAAGAAGGAAAAGGTTTTTGTTTGAAGAGAATTAGAGAAAGGATGGAGAACAAAGATGCAAATCAGAAGTTCGAGAAATTATGAAGTGCAAAGGAAAAGAATGATGCGTATAAGTAAAATTTTGGCGACTAAATTTATGGCCATGAATAGCTCCATAATCGGCAAAAGTTGTGCTGAATCGAAGGATGACGCGTGTTCGGGGAATTAAATGCGGAGAGACGTGTGTCTAATCAACCGTCAGAAGCCTTCAGAGGGAGTTATAGTAATTCCCGCCAAAAGAGTGTTTCTACCAACCTTCCGGTAACACAAAATCATGTCACCAGAAAGCAGGGGGACTATCTGTATAGGGTGAAATATGATATGATACGTGGTCATTTAAAGGAAAGACGCGTGGAACCCAAGACGGGTATGATCGAAGAACGAACACATTCATTTCGCTTGTCACCAGAAGGGATAACGTTCATAAAGGTATATTAAATGCTCTGCGTCCGGTAGCATTTAATAAGGAATATTCTGCAGTATTAAGAGCAACTAGGGGTGGGCATAAAATCTGAAACACCGAATTCCAAACCGAACCGAACCGAATTAATTTGGTATTTCGGTATCGGTTTTTTCGGTATACTTCGGTACAGAAATTATGGTATTTCGGTACGGTATACGATATTGAGTTTTTGATATTTCGGTATTTCGGTAACCGAAATACCAAAATATTTTAGTTCAAGCCCAACTCTATTTCTATTTTCTAGCCCAATAAGCCTAAGCCCAACACCCCGATTCCCATAATTCCATAATCCCTTAGTGCTCCTAGCGGACTCTTTAGGCTTAGAGACAACACACTTACGGGCAGTAGCTTCTTCTGCCTGCCCTCTTTCCCTTTTTCTATTTTCTAACCCTAGACTTCTCTCAAAACTTGCAACATTGCTTGGCTGCTGCTGATTCACGACTACAATAGCAGAGGGCGACGACGAATTCACGACCTCGGTAGCATGTGTATGCCCTCTCTATTTTTGTTGCATCTAATTATTGTTTAATTCTGATTTCTGCTGATGCTCGTTAGATGGCAGATGTTGTTATTGTGTTGCATTCTGCTGCTCGTTTAAAGAAGTGCTTGAATGGACAATTGTGTTTATTGTTTAATGTACTTTAATTCTGTTGATGCTTGTTGTTGTTAGCCTCGTTAGTTGGCTGGTTGCTTGGTATACTTGAATTCTACTAAAGTTGCTTTGTAAACTTTAGCAGGCTGCTAGCTTATTCAAATGATGCTTCTTCACATATTATCTAGCATCTAGCTTAGCACATCGTGTCCAGTTCACTGTCCACTCCATTTATATTATATATTTTGTTAGTGTATCAAATCGAAACCGTACCGAACCAAAATAAGAAATACATAACCGTACCGAACTACTTTGGTACGGTATTTGGTATACACAATTGATAAACAGAATACCGAAATACCGAATCGAAGTACTGAATGTGCACCCCTAAGAGCAACGACCCGTTACAGATAATTTGGTATTTATATTTACCGTTACATCTTCATCAATGACCCCTATAATTGACATTAAAGGAGGGCACGATCCTAGGACCTCCTTCCCTGGACGTACCTATAAATAGTGAGCCCAGTTATCATTATAAAGGACACGAATGTTTTGGCTAAACTTACACTACATTCTATACAAAGCTTAATATAATCTTACTTTCTTGCTTTTTGATCTAATCATTGTTATGTCCAAAAATCTTGTTCCCGGTACTGCCATCTCTGCTATTTCATCTATATCTTAAGGCTAAGTATTATACATTTCTCCAATTATCGCATTATTTAAGGATCAAATTAGTTCACTTGTCTAGAAACCACATATAAATTCAACTGTACTATTTTACGGGTAAACAGAATAATTCAATCTTACTTTGTGTTATAGATAAAGTTTTGATAAGTGAATATATATTTAGTAAAAATTAAGAAATTTGACAAACACGTGTTCTATTAAAATATTCTTATGGGAGAAGTTTTTTTAGTAATACATGATAGTTATTTCTTAGTCATCTAACAATAATTGTTCGTTGATGTATGCTTTCAAGGTTTACCATATTTAATAATTAAACATAAAAATCAAATATGATACCTAAATAGTGATATATTCTATTTAATTTTAAGTAAAAGATATAAGAAATCTTGGCATATGAATATGGAAGAACAAAGAGATGATTAACGCATTTCAATAACACTTGATAAAAAATTTATATAACCCATTATTTAAAGTAAATAAAAATGAATGCACTTTATAGTTCTAATATTACATCCGATGAGAAGATCCTAAATATTTTTGGACATTTTTAAAGAAAATTCTATAAAAAATTTTAAAAGTACATATAAAAATTATATATTTATAAGTCGGTTTGGTTAAGTTTTGTTTTACTCAATACCGAATCAAATCAAATCAAACCTAATCGAATTTTTTAATTGGTTTTGTTTGACTTTTCGGTTTGATGTGGTTTTTCGGTTTGGTTTGAACACCCTAAGTACACGTTATTAGTTCATCCCAATGAAGTAATTTTGAACCACGCCTTGTTTATGTGATAAATCCACTTATAAGTATATATGATGATTGGATCTTTATAAAAATAGCAGACTGAATTCATTGTTTACTTTTTTTTAATATGTATATACAAATTATATATTAATTATACACGATTATATATACATATTATGCATGAATTCTCTCTCTCTCTCTCTCTCTCTCTCTCTCTCTCTCTCTCTCTCTCTATATATATATATATATTGTATATTCTCTGATTTTTTTTAGTTAAACAGTTGAATGGATAGCTATTTAGGTTAAGTTTTTAATAATATAATATTTAAGTCATTAAATCAAATAGAATATAATAGAATTTAGAACTCGAATTCATAAAATATAAATCTTGAATTCATCTCTAATTTTATCACACTTTATATGTGGGACCAGGACAAACACCATCTATATCTCCAATTATGTGTAATAATTATCTATTGTGACAAAGAAGTAATAAGTGATTTTTACACGAATTAGTTAACCTTGGACAATCATATTATCCTAGTTTTTGTTAGAAAATAAAAACTGTAAAGTAAAGACAAGTATAGAGAGAAACTGATATATTATTCAAACTTCAAACTTATGTACATAATGAACTGAATTCTCCTCTATTTATAGAAGAAAGGTAGATGTTGTGTAAGCTGCTGCTGCAAGCTGCTGTATAAGCTGCTTGTAAACTGCTACTGCAAGCTGCTGTGTAAGCTGCTACTCTAAACTGTTGTACCAGATATAGAGAATCTTCTATCATGGGTAATATTTATCCATAACGGAGTACCGAAAGGATAAGCTTCTTCAAGAGGTTTATTTTCAATAGAGTACTAAATAGATAAACATATTTACGACAGAGTCTTATATGGATAAACTTTTTCAGGAAGCTTATTTATAACGGAGTACCAAATGAACACCCATAATATAATATATTCATAACACTCCCCCTTAAATGTTCATTAAAAGATATTGTGCCTCGTTAAAACCTTACTAGGAAAAACCCCGTGGAAAAAAATCCTAGTGAAGGAAAAAG